>CAKNYM010053136.1:141124-213940 GCA_932195095.1 Andricus curvator | reverse complement strand
TGAATCTTGCTTTGTCACGAACAGGAATTGGACCTGATTCATTAGAACGCGTCAGCACAAATTAAGGTGTTATGCGCATAAAATTGTTTCCTGAGGATTTTTTTCAAATTGGGACTGTAAATTTCTTTAGAGTAAAAATAAGCTAATGGAGGAGAATTGAGAAAAATATGCTAGAAGCCTCCATAAATCTTGCTTTGTCACGAACAGGTATTGGACCTGATTCATTAGAATGCGTCAGCACAAATTAAGGTATTATACGGATAAAATTATTTTCTGAGGATTTTTTTCAAATTGGGACTGTAAATTTCTTTGGACTAAAAATAAGCTAATGGAGGCGAATTGAGAAAAATACGCTAGAAGTCTCCATGAATCTTGCTTTGTCACGAACAGGAATTGGACCTGATTTATTAGAATGCGTCAGCACAAATCAAGGTATTATACGCATAAAATTATTTTCTGATGATTTTTTTCAAATTGGGACTGTAAATTTCTTTAGAGTAAAAATAACCTAATGGAGGCGAATTGAGCAAAATACGCTAGAAGCCTCCATGAATCTTGCTTTGTCACGAACAGGAATTGGACCTGATTCATTAGAATGCGTCAGCATGAATTAAGGTATTATACGGATAAAATTGTTTCCTGAGGATTTTTTTCAAATTGGGACTGTACATTTCTTTAGAGTAAAAATAAGCTAATGGGGGCGAATTGAAAAAAATACGCTAGAAGCCTCTATGAATCTTGCTTTGTCACGAACAGGAATTGGACCTGATCCATTAGAATGCGTCAGCACAAATTAAGATATTATAGGGATAAAATTATTTTATGAGGATTTTTTTCAAATTGGGACTATAGATTTATTAGAGTGTCATCTGAAGTTTGGTTCAGTTAGAAAAGGCTTCAAAATTGAAGAGTTTTCAATTGCAAATTTTCAAAATTAGAGAATTTTTAATTGTAAATCGTGATAATTGAAGAATTCCCAAGTTCAAATCTTTTTTTTTAAGTAAAAAATTGCAAACTGAATAATTTGCAATTGTATATTTTCAAAATAAAAAATTTCCAATTGTAACTATTTTCAATTGTAGAGCTTTCAAATGTAGGTCGTTAACATTGCGAAAATTTTAATTTTAACAATTTACAGTTAAAAATTATGCATGTTTCAAGTTTAGCAATTAGAAATTCCGAAAATGAAAGTTTTAAATTATATATCTCCAAAATTCCAAAATAAGTAATTTCAAATCGAGAAAATTGAAGAATTTTTAATTCTGATTCTTGAATAGTAAACTGCCACAGAAAATATTCTGAATCACATACCTTTAAAATACAAATCTTAAAAGTTGAATAATTTTCCATTCGATATTTTCAAAATTCAAGAATTTTGAAGAATGACTCTTGAAAAATACCGAACTTTAAATTTTAAATCTTGAAAATTCAAGTGTTTTCAATTTTGACAATTCACAATTCCAAATTCTCTAATTCTGCAAAAAGTACTAATTTCTTAGTTAAAAAGAAATGGTCACAAAATTACGAGTATTTGTGTTTTGATGTCTATTTAAAAAAATCTCTTTCATCTTCTCTATGTTTGACCTTATATATCGGCAGTATTTTCAACATCAAAGTTTAATTTATCGACAACTGGAATTTCGTGATTGTGAATTCTCTTTTGTTAAAGCTCCTTTGGCCCTAAGGAACTCATTCTCATCACGAGTCTCGTGAGAAAAAAAAGGTTAAAAGTGAATTTGCAGATTTTACTGTACCTTGTGTCTTTTTATCAAAAAATTTAATTTGTTTATTTGTTATGCCATTTTTCACGGTTGAAATGAAATAACGTGTCTCATCAAAAAATGAGTATTCGAAAATTTTTGTTTTTTTTTGGGTGTACAAATTTTGTTTAATAATTTTTCTCGTAGCTTGTGTCGTTTGTCCAAAAATTTGATTTTTCTATTTTTAATGTTATTTTTTACGAATAATACAAAAACTACGCGTCAAATGAAAAAGTTATTCATCATGAATTTGCAGATCTTTTTTAGTTTCACAATTTTTGTCTATTCATCTTTTTTCGTATCTTGCATATTTTGACCGAAAAATAGGATTTTTGATTTTTCATTATTTTTTGTACGCTCAACATTGGAATTTTCGATTTTTCAAGAAAATTCAAAAAGTTGTTATAATAATCTTGTAGGGCTTTTATTAAGCAACTTTTTTCTTCTCTTGGTTTTTTTTCACATCGTGCTTTGTTATCCTCAAAATCTTCATTTTCGTTTTTTTTTTTTATTTAAAAAATGCTATAACTCTGATAATCTTCTTTTTATCAAGAAAAAATCATGAAAATCAAAAATTTTAAAAATGCTCTAACTTTTCGAATTTTGATCCAAAATGGCTGGGTTAAGAACTCGTCCTTTCTTTGTACACCCTTATAAAGTGTGCCAAAGTGAAATCCAACCCGATAATTCTGTCTAAATTCATTGTGTTCACAGACAACGACAAAAACAGACAGACACTGACGTAATAGTTATTTGTGATAGAAGGACCCTAAGTGACACTTTTTCGGCCGAGTGTGAAAGTTGCAGTACGAGTCGGAGTCGAGGCGTAGCCGAGACGAGTACTGCAATTCTCACGAGGCAAAGTGCCACTTAGGGGCCGAGTGTCACATACTATTTTTTATTACACAGGTCAACCAAAAGTGCAAATAGGATGCATAGAGTCCTAACCTAAAAACCCGGGAGGTTCCAGAGACGGAGTCCGATAATGTGCCTGGGGTAAGAAGTCGGCATCGCGATAAAAAAAACTATTTTTTCTGACTCAGGGGGCCTCCATACGTCGACATTTGATGCAATACACAAAAGTCATTTCTTACATAAAACCAATACTATCTTATTGATGAGAATGTGAAAATAGTGTTTGCGGACTATATAATTATAAACACAAGGTTATAGAAGCGGCGTGACAAATCGAAAAGCTTAATAAAAGAGCGCGATTGTGAAACATTCTCGACCTTATTCAAGCAATGAGAAGGCAATATTGTGACAATTTTAAAGATAGGAACACAAAAATCATTCATTTGACTTAACTTGACTTCTGTATTTTGATGCGCTGATTACGAAAGTCATAACGAAAATTGACGCTTCGATTTTCATGGTTAAAATAACGAAAACCCCATATATGTCATGGTACATTCTATAGACGCTTGCGGTGAACTAAGGTATAGAAACGCCGCAGCACTGTCGACCTTATGTTTATGTACGAGTCGAATAAAAGAATATGTGCTATTTGGAACTGAACAAGATGTAGCCAAAAAATTTCTTCGATGGAGACACTCCAAGCTCAGCAAACCTCTACCCCCTTTATCTCGAAAGAAGTATATTCGAGGTACGGAAGATCTAGGATGATGGAGCCCAAATTTTTCTGAGAACTTGGTGATACCTTTTTTTACATATGTCTCTTCATTATCATGATGTTGCATGGTAATTTCACCTATGACTTAAACATCCTGATCGCATTGCGATGATGTAGTTTCTAGTCTTTCTTTGTATAGGTCCTCTTTTGAAGAGGCAAAGAGTTCAAGGTCGTCCATATATAGAAGATGGTTGACCTTATTTTCTCTTCTATTCGGTGGGCCACGTAAATATCCAGAGCTATTGCTTTGAAGCACAATAGATAGAGGCAAAAGAGAGATGGAGAAAAGTATCGGAGTGAGAGAGTCTTCTTGGAAGACCCCCTTTTATATGTGACATAGCTGGTAGTCACCTGTCTTTTGTCAGATGTAACGACAAATCTTGTCTGACACAAACAGCATAAGCTTTTTCATGCAATTATTAGCTTCATCCTTCATCCTTTTCGCTCGTGGACAATGTATCCAATTGTATCCAATTATTCAACTATTCTTGGATGCACCTCCTAGCATTCAAAGAGCCTGACAACCAGCTTATGGTTTGTGTTATCGAATGCGTTACGGTATTCAACCCAAGCCACGGACAGATTGCGTCGATACCTGATCGAGTCCTGGGTAATACACCTGTCCCTTAACAGATTGTCCTTGCAACCCACCAGCCCTATCTTGCATCCTCATTGTTCCACTATTGCACTCCGTACCTGCTCGATAGATATTAATATCCTCTCTTTGAGGATGTTAGTAAATTGCTTGTAGCTGGTGTTTAAACAAGCTATGGACCTACAGTTCTTTGGACGTGACAAATCTCCGGTGTTAGAGATTAGTATCGTGCGTCCTTCCACTAACCACAGCATAATGGGTTGTTCTTCTTGGATGAAAGTAGTAAATACACGGGCGAAATGTTGGTGCGTAGAAGCGAACCTCTTCCTACAAAAGTGGTCGATTTTATCTGGCCCTGGCGGTGAAAAGTTCTTAGTTCAAGAGAAAACTTTATTCCCTTCTTCAGCAGTATTTAGTGGAGACTTCTCCTCTGGACATTGCAACCGTTGCCTTCGACAAAAGGCACGCAAGAGTGACATATCTGAAGAGTCTTTATCTAGCTGATAAGTATCTTCATACACTCCCTGCCGGAAGACTTGAATCTCTTCTAAACTAGGCGGATTTTCAATTGCAAATGACGTTTTATTGAACAGGCGGTAAGAATGAGTAGAGAAGGTGGAATTCGCTTATATTCACTTTACCTGCTGCTCGAAATGATCTTTGGCTTTTGAAAGACCTCGAATTTTTTGGCGTCCAGTGCTACCTGATAGCAGGGAGATCGTTTTCTCGTAAACTAAACAGCTCAGTGTCCATACTTTAACATCTTGGGGAAGCAAATCGCGGAGAGATGTATTAGATTCGGCTAACTTGTCCGTCCTAGGAAATACTTTTTGGAGGATTTTTGATCTCCTAGTTCTCAGGTTGGCATTATCGGCTATCTGCACAGGTGGTCTTGCGGAAACGGGTGGTATGTTCGCTGGGGGATGTTGCTCTTCTTTTTGCTGATGAAGAACTTTATATCCCTTCCGACGTAAAGAAGAAATCTGATCTCTTAGATACTTAGGCATTGTATAAGCATATTCCGGGTGGATATTGACCCAACGTTCATTAAACCTCAGCACGTATCCTCTTCGCGTCGGTGAGCTTCCTTTTCAACAGGTAGGGATGTTCCTCCTGGGTTGGTCCGACCATTTAGAACGGTGTTCTGGCGTTTGTTCGGGGCCATTGCTTGATCGATGCCTCGGTTTGGTCCTATTGCCACTCCCAACTGAACCGTAGCCTCCATCCGAGAGAGGCCTATTATGGGTGGCACTGCACGATATTGGTCACGTGACAGCATAATTCGTCGCATTGGGGTTGCATTAATATTATTGTCTTGCAAGGCTGGTCCATTCAAGTCCCATATCACTGCGGTTAGTAACCTATTGTACTATGCCTTTCATTTTAAAACCCTAGTGAAACAGCGGCCCATACACGGGTCATCCTCTCTACTGACGCGTTGTCACTTCCGTAGCGTATTCATTCTTGTCTGAAGGAGTAAGCAGACCAAAAATAACTTCATTGATAAAAAGGTGCTCAGTACGATCTCGTGGGTCACAGCCCTCTATCTCAATGGGCATAGAATGGAGAAATTTTTTATCATCGCATTTATCAATGAAATGGGGATCCTACTTCTCAGGATGGCCGTTTTCCCTACTTAAAACTATCAAAAGTAAAAGGACAAGAATGAGCACTCCTAATGCGCGGAATAAAAGAAACAAAAGAAAATAAATTTACTTTGGTGCCAAAATTTGCGACGTGAATATTAGTCATTATTGTAGAAAAACGACTAGAATGTAAACCTACTGGAAACAATCATCACCTACAAAATTTCAAGAGGGGAAATTCCCATTTCGGGCTCGAAAGAGAAGGTTAATTTCCCATTTTGTGCCAAGCTGAATTCTAATCAAAATCCCTCGCGATTTTCGCGAGTTTGACGAAAATGGAAGAGCGAGTGGAAGAAACCACAGTCTCTTTGGTTCACTCGCTTTCCCATTCGATTGTAATTTCGTGAACCCTCTGATTTATTGAAATTCCAGAAGCATAGAAAGGAAAGGAGATTAGGATCAATGTTTTTTCGCTCCTTTATGGTGAATCTACAGACTCAAAGGAGTGACGAAAAGTATGTCCGTGAGCCTTACCTATTTGAGAAACACAGTCTTCGGTTCGAAACAGACAAGTGATTTTCTCGCGGCGCGTTTTCCCAAATGTGGTCTCGCGATCTTTCCCCATCCGGGATCGTCCCCACTTATGGGTACGAGGCGTTTCTTGCACCTTTCTTGAATTGTGGATAGCGTTTCAAGACTGTTAGGATTTTCGCTTCCTATGCTGTCGGTAATTGCTTGCCGATATGTTTCCGTTGCGCGATATGTTATCTGAGGCAGTCAGAGCACTTAACTACTCAAGTATCATTTGAGTCCTTCAGAATGAATAAATATACCACCAGACGACTTCACTTCACTGGGTAAGGGCCTGTTAAAAACTTTCATTTACTACAGTGGGCTTAGAATCTCTGCATTAATTTAATCACAACCAGTGATAACCCGCGACAGGGAAGAGGGCAACTGCAGAAAACCATCTTTCGAGTTCACTGTTTTAACCTACAGATTCAAGATAAAAAATCTCTAAATAATATTAACACCATTTTTCAATACTTAATTTTCACATATTAATTTATCTTACCATATAATGAGAGTATATTTTGAAACGCTAATATCAAAATCAAATAAATCATGAAAATAGTCATTAACACCATACTTTTTATTAGTTTCGGGTGTCCTGCACATATTTTTAAAAGAATAAATTTTTTTTTCATAGGCGCAATTCCATCACCACGTTGGACTCCATGGAACAAAAAACCACTTCCTCCCATTACACTTAAGGTTGATCATTACCTAGCTTATGATGCAGAGAAGAAAGTTCGCATTCACAAGTTATACTCGGGCGAACAACATCGTGTAGTACTAGATCTACGTAGAAAGAGAGTCATTGCAGTAGTCGTAAAAGAACATCCGCAGCCATTAATGGTTTATAACAACAGGAAATGGAAAATAGTTGAAGTGTTCATAAATAGCGACGTAGCAAACAAATGGATATCTATAGACCAGGATAAAAATCCGCTTGATCAGTTGGGCGACGAAAAGTGGACAAAATATACTCGTGATTCCGTAGTAAGCGGAGTACACAAACGGCCCCCACCTTACGCACCGGGCACACTGGGCCATATTTTATATCATTCAAATTAAACAGTTTTCAATATTACTTTTCAAAATTGCAGAACTTTGAATGTTCAATCGTTAACATTGGAAAGTTTGAAATTTTTATAATTTACTATTACCGTTCGGCAAAAAAATTTGGGGAAAATATTCTCGTGCTGTCGTAGTACACAAACTGGGCACACCGTACGCAACGGTCACACTGGGCTCAATTTTGAGGATTCAAATATGAAATTTCATCAAGTTTGAAGATTCAGAATGAAAAAATTGTATCTTGGTCTTTACAATCATCAAAGTTTAAGAATTGGTATCCTTAAGATTGAACGTTTTTCAATTGTAACTCTTACAAACTGCAGAACTTTGAATTTCAAATCGTTAACATTGGAACGTTTTAAATTTTGATCATTTTCGCAAAAAAAAGTGGGAAAAATATTCTCGTGATAGTAAACAAACTAGGCACACCGGCACACTGGACTTAACGAGTTCACCGCGTTCATGCTGGCTTCAGATTATTATTATATTTTGATGACACGTTACGTAGAAAAACAAAACATACAGCGGAGAAACAATTTGAAAAAAATATTTCAGGGTGTCTACTCATTTTCCCCCACAAAATTCCCGGCCACAGATTCTACACTTTCTGTTTTCCTTTTCGTCCAATACATTCCTTCCCTTGCCTCGTTTCCCAATCTAAATCTTGCAATTGTACATCTTCTGTCTCCCCATCCCTTTTTTAAATACTTTGGTTCTCCTTGCTCTATTATTGTCTTATTACCATATATTATAAATGTTGTATAATCGAAGTAATTTTAGTTTAAATAATTTTAAGATTGCGAAAATCCTACACGTGTTTGTAGGATTTACTATATATGTACCATATTTATTACTGTCAATATATATTCTTCATTCAGGGCTAAGTATAAGGTCTAAGACGACAGAATAAGTTAGTCTGAAAAGAGCATTCGACGATTAAAGATTGTATTATTTTTCATTGAATTGAATAAATGCTATATTCTCATTCAATCCTGATAAATTAAACGAAATCCTTTTCGCTAGCCTTAAAAAATTGGGGTCTGCCATTTCCCTATGTATACACGTAAACGCATAAACAATGCAAGTGTAGTGTAAATAAACCAAAGTAATGTTCACACGAAGATTTTTTAAAGCGAAGGCATTCAGTCCTTTCTAAAATTCCTTAATACAATCAAAATCTCACGAGACGATGCATCTGAACATCTCTTGAGAGATCTGTGCAAGACTATGCAACATATCATCTTGCAATACGTACATCAGATCAATGCTGCTGAAACGTCCTGCAACTAGGCGCAACAAAACTAAGCGATTGAAAATCTTGCACCAGTGCACCTAGAGACGATGCAAACACACGTCTCACCTTCGAAACATGATTCTTGTACTGGACAAGATCAGGTGAATCGAGATATGTCAAATCATAGAATCACAAATTAAGTGTCCATTAAATTATTTCTCTCAGCTGAACTACAAACTAGATATAATACAAACCTTTCCTGCCTGTCTACTCCAGACCAATTATGCGGTGAAATCCAACTAATCGATGCGATAACAGGCCACAGACCTAGCAAAAAAATCTATTAAGAACAATCAGTCGTAAATCGGTCTCCGGTAATGAAAAAATGAATCTTTTGCATCGGCAAATCCTAAAATGTTCAAATTATCACAAACGGTACTCCCAGCTTTCAGCGGTAAGATGGAATAATGTTTGTCATTTAGAAATACGTTTCGCACAATGATACAAAACCATGGAGACCTTTCTAACGTAAAGAAATTGCGATATTTCAAATCAGTTCTTAAAGACGAAACTTTACGCAAAATTCAACTAATTTGTATCACTAGAAAAAAACACGACAAGAAAACGAATGTTACAAAGGATTGATAACCCTCGCGGACGACTCACAACAAAAACTTTAATCTTTAGCTAGTCTGGGTGCAAATTTAAGTCCCGAAATCTTCGTCGCTGTTATTGAAGAAAAGTTGCAGAGATTGATTCTAGAGAAATGGGATGAGCCAACAAAAAAGGTGAATCATTTGAGCGTATAGCTGCCGACCTTTCTACGTTTGAAAATGCTGATAATGATTTTAACATTGCTAAAAAGCAAAAAAATAAAGCCACGCGTCAGGCACTCGAAACTGCCATTCTCTGATAACTCCTATTTGTTCTACCTCAAATTCTTTTCAGATGTGGCAAATTTTGCAAATTGTAGGTCGATGAACGTTTTAAGATCTTTGAAAGTGCCTCTGTGTGCTTCAGTTGTTTAAGGAATCATTAAGCTAAAATATAAATTCGGAAATGGTGCAAGATGCGGTGAGCGTCATAACACCTTTTTACATTTTACGAAGCCGCAAGATCAAAGCGAACCTAAAAAACCGATATAATCACAGGAAGTTTCAAATGACGCCTAATCTTCTCTCACATCGATACCAACTTTTCTGTTGATGGCGAGTACAACAGTAGAAACTTTCGGTATAAAAAAGAATCCAATTAAAACGCGGGTTTTTCAAGATCAGTAATTGAATTTCTCGTACAGACTTTCATTGATATCCTCATTGGGGCCGCAGTGACCTTATCTTTAATTCTAATCGGCTTAACCAATTTGTCTCAAGATAAAAAGTATCTTTATTCGCAAAAAACTCGGTTAGGATGACGAACGGTTTAATGTAGCACTTCTTTTTAAAACATCGCGTGAGATATCAGGGAAATCTGAACAGATAGCTCCAGGAAGGCTGAGCGGTTTATTGAAAAGATTTGAAAATAACTCTAAATTTGAAATACAAGAATATTTATATTTAAAACATGTATCACTAATAAAATCAACACAAGATTCTGAAGATATTTACTTGCATCATTTAGTGCATCAACAAAAAGCGCAGCGGAAATTTCTATAACGGAACCTGCTGGTAATGTGTATCCTTTTCCACATCTCAAGTATTTTCTCTTAGCCAATGTTGAAAGTAAATTTTCTTTTTGCCGAAGTTCATCCCAAATGGCGTCCTGTGCTTTCCTAAACTGCTATACTAAATGATAAGCATACTAGATTTAGATTCTGATCACATTCGGTTTCATGATCTGGAATGGATATATTCAGCAATCCTGAATTGTTTTGTGAGTTCTCTCGAGAGCCTTATTATTTTGTGGGTGAAAAGCTGTACTGACAATGTGCTTAATTCTGAATAAATTTTTATAATTTGTGGACAAGTTCTGATATTAAACACCTTGATATGTAAGTATGTGTTTAGGGGCAGAAAAAATGTAAATGTAGTGATCTAGCAAATTATTCACTATGCTCTCACAAGTTGTTTCCTTTAATGGAATCAGGATAATGTATTTAGTGAGAACGTCCTGAATGGATAAGATGTAGTTATTTCCGGATTGCGTTTCGCCCAATGGTAACTATGTCCATGACGATTTTTTCGTTTGGCTCCGTCGGTATTTCTGGAATCACAGCTTCTACTTTAGATCGGATCCTAGTAAGTTTTTTCCTTTGGCATGTTCAGTCAAAGTAATTAGAGTTGAATGGATGCGTTAAAAAAAAAAGAAATCTTTCTCAACCTGATGTAAGTTTTCCTGATTTTCATGCGGATACATAAACATTACTTGGCCGAAATAAGATCTCTTCTGCAATGAACCCAAATTGTCACTAGGCTCTTTTGAAACAAAAAAGGGGCGAAAGAAGATTCCCGTCCGCAGATAGAATAGGCTGTATAGTGTAACTGTGAGTTTGTTGAAGAAACCGATTGTACAAGACTTTTTTTAAGACCCTTGCTTCGCCCCCTCTATTGCTAGAGTACGACCTGAATGAATCTTCATTTGGAAACCACTTTGATCGGAATTGTAAATATTTTGTAAACCATAACTATCAATATGTACTTTAACATTATTTACAAACTCAGGGGCATTTTTTGTAGAGCTTCTTCATTTTCTAAAGTCTTCCTGTTCACAAATTCATTAATTTTTCTGGATTTCATACGAGGTATTTTCTCAAATGTCCATACACACATACCAGATGCTTTGAATCTGGAATCCTCATAACCAATTTCTTTTTGGGCATGAAGGGCCCATCTCCAAAATTCCATATCATGGACCATTAAGCCCGCACTAATTGCTGCTTTGAAATTATTTAATGTGTATTCCGAAGTCCGATGTAATTTTTCCATGTTAGTGCCTCCTTCATTTACCTGATCTGCTCATCGACTCAATTCTCGTGTACTTTCTACTTTCCTGAATTTACTTCTTACTATATCTATTGACAAGTTCTTCTTCCGTTTAGCACTTCTCTAATACTCCACAGCTCTTTGCTTGTAGTCGAAACTTAATTTTTCTTCATCTTTAGAGCAAGAGTCGCGTCTTTCTTCCACGGCAGAAGGTTCAAAATTCTTCAATTGCTCATGAAAATCTAAACTCCCTTCTGGATGTACTTCAAAACGATTACAGTCATTCATACGCGACGACAAATTATTTATATTATTATTTATTAAATATTTATTTATTATTTATAGCACTTACATAAATATTCAAAGCTTCGAAAGTAGAGAGCCAAAGCCGTATAACATTTATCGGGTTAACTTTCGAAAATGCAATGTATGTACTTTTCTAGCTGTCGCAAAACTAAAGAAGAAAGCAAACAAATCGTCAATGGTTTCAACTTTTTTTATAGTTCTTCAAAATAAACAAGCATTGTGTCCTGTGAAACCGATGTGGTTTTTTTTTGTTCTCGCCATCAGACGAGTTGATTGTAGCATTGCTTATATTTGTCTCATGATCCATCAGACCATACATTTTGTGTGACCAGTCTCGCTCCTTTACTTATGTATGGTGTATCATCGATGTTTTGCAAATTGTTGCGATTCGAAATCATTATTATATTTGGCATCAACACAAATAACTGAGCACGACTAGAAAATGGCTGTACCGTAATTTTCACTATTTTTCAAATACGACTAAATTTTCTTTCGCCAGGCGATGCATTAGTAGGGCTCCATAGGTAACTAAAGTAACTAGTGTGTCAAAAGGAAACTATGGTTGAATTCGCGGCAAGAAGAAGATATTTCTCTTGCTGATTTTAATCCATTTTTCCTCCCAGCTGCGGATTTAATTTTCAATTTGCTTGGGCTGAGATGCGTTTTCCAAGAGGAGAATTCATTGAAGATTCCCTTTTCGCCTTTTAGCTCGTTGTTTCTTAATCTTTCTGCGATGGGTTGATCAACTTCATTTGCTGGTTCACCATCTAGCAATGCTTCTGGGTTAGCGTAGATCTCCTCAGTTTCTGCGTCATTATTATTAGTAATGCTTCGCCAACGGATTCCGAGTTATTATCCTTAGCATTGTCTTCTGAGTTTGTAAGTAAGTTTTCTGAAATATTTTCCAGTTGATTGATTGGATGCATTCGGTAGAGTGCATCAGCCGCGGTATTGTCGTTGCTTTTCTTGTACTTGTCTCCAGTTTAACAATCTGGACAAAGTATCGTTCACATTGAAGAGCAACTTCAAGGCCTATGAATCCGTTTATATTATATATTTTTGTTCCAGTAAATATTGATGTAGTCATCTGATTGCCCAAACAATCGCTAGAAGTTCCTTCTCTTTAGTGGCGCAGTTTAGCTTTGGTGCGATTAACGTTCTTCAAATATAACAAACTGGATGTCCTTTTTGAGATAGAACTGCTCCTAAGCATACACCTCTAGCGTCTGTGGTCAATCTAAATGTTTCATTCAGTCTGCAGGCTCGTGTTCCGGAACATGTGCAGGATCCTTCGAGGTTCCTGTACAGGAATTTGCAGCTGAAGCGAAATCTTAAACTGATTAATAGGGGGAAAAAGTTCATCTTGAATGGTAGGATCGAACATCAAAACCTCGTTTGAAGAAATACCGACGTGATTTTTGCTGATGCATTAAAGACTACACTCAATTCCCTAACACTACTGGATTCTTTAATAACCGCATGATTCAAGTAAAAACCTTCAGAATATTGAGTTGATTTTATTAGCGACACACGATTTAAATCAAAATTCTCGTGTATTTTTAATTAAGAGTTATTTTAAAACCTTTTCAATAAGCGGTTCCGGCTCCCTAGAGCATTATGTTTAGATTCCCCTAATATCTTAGGCGATGTTTCAAAATGTAATGCTACGATAAACCGTCAGTCATCCTGACCGAGTTTTTTGCAAATACAAATGGTTTTTATCTTGATACAGATTAATTAAGCCGATTGAAATAAAGATGAGATTACTCCGGCCCCAATTAGAATATCAATGGAAGCGGGTACAGTAAAGTTTGGATCAGCAAGCAGAATGTTTTTAGGAATTTTGAGACGATCTGGAAGTATTGTTTGATTAGGGACTAAATATGCAATATTAATGACGATCAAGAAAGTCAGTGTGCCATTATACTCCTTGCAAATTGATTTGAACGTAATAGAAACCATGCCATTTACTGATGTTGCAAGATGATCAAGAGCAACAAAAGAAAAACAACATTTAGATGGAGTAAGCTGCCATTTTTTCACAAAACTGATTGATACGAAATTTGCAGTCGCACAAGTATCAAGAATACCCCGAGCTTTAATTGTTTTCTTTTCCAAAATCGAAAGTTTCTACTATCGCACTCGCCATTAATTAAAAATATGTCGATGTGAGTGACGTTAAGGTGATATTTGAAACTTCCTGTGATTGTTACGGTTTCATAGCTTCGTTTTGATCATGGGGCTCCGTAAAGTTTAATGCGGTGATATGACGCTTACCGCATGTTTTAGAATTTCTGAACTTACATTCGTTAGCTGAGTGATTTCCTAAACAATTATAACACAGGAAGACACTTTCCACGATTTTAAAACGTTTATTGAATCGGCAGCTATACGCTTAGATAAACGTGCAGCATTTCTATAAAGAAGATTTATGAGGTATTATAACTTGGGGAATTTGTGTGAATTTATGTAACTTTTCTTTAATAAAAGGGACAATGATTTTGGAACTTAAATTTACACCTAGTGTAGTTGAAGATTGCATTTTTTGTTGTGATTCGTCAACGAGAGTTATGAATCGCTTGTGACGTTTGTATGATTTTTCCAAAAGGTTTCAAGCTCTAGAATTTATTGCAAATATTGCAATGTCTTTACGATAGAAAGGTCATCATGGTTATGCACCATTGTGTAGATCGCATCTTCAATTGGTAACCATTCTTCCATCTTACCGCTAAAGGTTGGTAGTACAGTTTGTGGTAATTTGACTTTTTACGACTTGTCGATGCAACTGATACATTGCAATTTCCGATACCGCAAACCCATTCACAACTGACTGTATTACCATTTCCACTGAATTGTCGCCATCTAGATGTCAAAATATTATGAGCTAGGGCAAGTATTTGAAAGCACACATTTTTAATTGATTTTTTCTCAGGAATGTGGTCCGTTTCGGCATCAATTCATTGAATATCATGGCATGATTCGTCTAGAGTAGATAGACAGGAAAGGATTGAATTATATCTAATTTGTAGTTTAGCAGCTTGAGTGGAATTATCACAGTCAAATTGTGCTAGTAACTCTTTGAATGAAGTAATGTGTTGTTTGATAGATATACAATTCTGTAAAAGCACGCTTAATTTATCAAATGCTTATTTTTCAGAAATTAACATGTGTATGTTAAACAATGAATCCTGTAAACCGTATCAGGCTGATAAAAATAATTTAATAGTCACTCAATTTCTGATTTCTTGATTTGAAATACCATGATTTACCTGACCTTGCTTTGTAAAATAATGATGTTTCGAAGGTGAGACATTTATTTGCATCATCTCTAGGTGCATTGGTGCAAGGTATTTAATCGCTTAGCCTAGTTGCGCCTAGTTGCAGGACGTTCAAGTCACATTGACCTGCTGTACGTATTGATCTCTCATTGCGTCTCGTGAGATTTTGTAGCGCATTGAAGAATTTGAGAAAAGACTGTATGTATTTCTTTGAAAAAAGTTTCGTGTGAATACAACTTTGGTTTATAGACACTACACTTACATTATCGATACGTATACGTGTATACACAGGGACAGCGAATCAAGAAAACTGAAGTTTTGTGCACGATTGTGGAAAATTCACTTAATCTCGTCTCCAAGGACCATGTAAAATAAATAATATATAAGTACAATTTATCTGGATTAGGTGAGAATATAATATTTATTCAGCTCGAAGAAAAATAACACAATCTCTAATCGTTGAATGTTCTTTCCAGACTGACTCATTCTGCAGTCGCAAAACTAAAATTATTTAAACTAAAATTACTTCAATTACGCAACATATAATGAATGGTATAATATGGTGAGCAAAAAGTATATTCTAAGGACGTCTTAAAGATGCCCCGGGGAGCCTGATGAGTGCGGTGAGCCATGAGAGCCCACTAAGCTAGATGAGCTCGGTGAGCCCGATGAGTCCGATGTGACCGTTTCGCGTATTACGGCAGTATGAAAGTATTGTTTCCAATATTCTTCCGTTACTACGATCTCTTCAATCGGGAAATGATTCGCGCTTACTGCTACAGTTTCCTTGGCCACGTTGCCAACTAAGCGCACGTCAACTCTTCGATATCTCCGATTTTTCAGAGTCACGAATGAACAAGCCTTTCCACCGAACACTACTCCAATGAGTCTCTGTTTACTCTGATCTGTAATTACTTGATGTAGAATGTCTGATGATAACGTGTAATAGTTAGGTCCGTTATCTTCACTAATATATTCAAAATGGGTAACTTCAAGAATTATGGGAGGAGGCTCGGCAGGAGGTGGTGTTTTCTTTTTCCAGATCTTCCAATTTGGTGCTGTAAAAAGGAAGTATGTAATGGTGATTGATAAAAATATATTTTTTCAAATTTAGAGAGTATGAAAATATGCAAATATAGATCAATATATATTTTTGAAATGGGTATGAATTTTACATGTTGATAAAGGTCGCGTGACAGGAAATGCGCCTATGATAAAACAAAAAAAACTTTGATGTTTTGAAAATATATGCAGGATAGATTAATATATCAAAACGTATGGGAAATATTACTCTCTTCGCGATTTATTTGATTTTGATATCAGTGTTTCAAAACATCCTCTCATTTTATGGTAAGCTATATTAGCATGTGAAAATTAAGTCTAAAAATATTGTGTTAATATTATTTAGCAATTTTTGAATTCGTAGGCTAAAACAGTCGTCTGGCAGGACATTTTGCCTAACTGTTTATGTATAATTAGCAAAAATAAAACTCTTCCATTTTATAGATGTATAAATAAAACTTTTTAACTTCGGATGATTTTTTAAATCCACAATCAAATTTTCAGTTATAAATCTTCTAAATTTATGTAAGAAATTGCGAATGGAAATCATTAAAAAATTTTAGTTGTCAATTTTCAAAATTAAAGTCTTGAATTTTCAAGATTTACAATTCAAAGTTTAGCAATTTTAGAGTTACAATTGAAAATTTTTGAATTTAGAAAATACAGAATTACAAATTATTCAATAGTCAAGATTAATGTATGTAATTTCGAAACATTTGTTTGACAGTTTAATTTTATAGAATGACAATTGAAAAATCTTCAATATTCGGGATTTGAAATTTAAAATTATTCAATTTTAGAAATTCACAATTTATAACTCTTGTATCTTGAAGATGTATAGATGCAAATTCTTGAATGAAGTCCTAAACATTTTCGAATTTTGACTGTGAATATTCAAAACTAAAAACTGTTTATTTTCGAAGGTTGACAATTCAAAGTTCTACAATTTTGAAGAGGTAGAACTGAAAATTCTTGAATTTGGGAAATAAATTGGTTTTGATCCAAAAACCGAATCTGTCACCCAAATTTTTCCCATACGTCAGGTTTTTGAGATATCCTAACCTAAATGTGCAAAAGCGGCTATTTTTAGCCATATTTGAGGCAATATGACACGGTCAGCAATTTTTTTCTAGAAACTGCTAACGTTATCGTTTAGTACTTCTCTTTACCTTTCATTTACATTTTTAATCATCTCAACCCGATTTCTTTTCTCCGAGATATGACACACTAACCATTTCAGTTTCTCTTCGCCTTCTTTGCTAGTTTTTCATTGTGGAACTGAAATTGTTAAAGAGCGATATCTCGGAAAAAAGAATCGGTTCGGGATGATCGAAAATGGAAATGGAAGATAAAAAGGCGTACTAGACCACGGCGTTAGCAGTTTTTAGAAGAAGAAAAATTGCGAACCATGTTATATTGCCTCAAATATGGCTAAAAATAGCCATTTTTGCACTTTTAGGTTAGGATATCTCAAAAACCTGACGTATAGGAACAATTTAGACAACGGATTTTGTTTTTGAGGCATCAGAATCCTTCGGGATCACATAGCCCGGCCTTTGATTACAAATTAGAGAGCCTTGGTGGCTTAGGCGGTTAGGTGCTTGGACTTCAAGTTAGAGGTCCGGGGTTCGATCCGTGCGCCCGTACCTCTGGAAATTTTTCTATGTGCTTTTACAGAGTTTCTGGTGGTTCGGATCTCACCTTAATATGTAAGACCCCCACCACGCAGTTAGCTGCAACCCTGTGGCTGATGGAGTAGAAGCCAGTCTTTATCCAATATGTCAAAATAGACACACCGCTCTTGTCAGATCATTTGGTTGCATTACAAAAATGGATCAATGGCTGATGATAGATACTGGGAAAGCCCGTGGAGACTATTCAAAAATCAAAAAAAAAATGCCTTGGACGTATTAGGCTGCAGCCATCTTAAGCCTGAGATATAAATGAGCTTAGTGCCGCTTTCTGCCTTTGGATGAACGTCGTTTCCGCATGATTTGAGCAACTAGATAGTATGTGTCCTAGGTGCTCAGGGGTATGCATGGCACGCTCTGCAGCTATCATCGGAAATGTCTTGGTATAAAATGTAGCGACGGTATGCCAAAGTAGAAATAATACCGTCTTGACACCCTAAAATGAAACCCTTCGTGGGAGCTGTTTGCGAAAGTTTTTCTTCTGTGCTTTCTGGATACAGACCTTCAGGAGTGAGTACCCGAGATGAATTAGGTTTGATGCATTTTTCTCACCCTGATATAGAAGTCCAGGCCAAGTGTTTCAGCAGCCTCGTCCGCTGCTTTGAACAGAAACGCTTCTTAGCCCACTTCTTCGTGTTTCCTGACTATTTTAAGAAGAGGGACTCGTCCATTTGCGACTATATGTGCTCTACCCAGAATAATCCTGTCGTGAAGACATTCAGGATTGAGTATTCCGCGACCACCTTGACGGCGTGAGATGTAAAGTCGCAGAACAGACGACTTAAGATGCATGCTTTCTTTCACGTTCATAACCTTTGGTGACCCGATATCGAGGGATCTAAGCTCGTCCTTCTTCCATATAACTATCCCAAATGAAGAGAATACTACGGGAAGGACAATCATGTTTGTTGCAGATACTTTTTACCTCGCCGACCGATCGGAGGACCAAACTTGTCGGCTAAGACGAAGGTATCTACATCGGAGAGCACACTTTATAAATGCTACATCCTGAATGCGGCTCTGTGGTACACCTCGGTATGTTTAGGTGTCCTTAGCGCCAAGGTGGCGTCTAGCGCTTTTGTCATGAGCTCAGGGTCTTCGAGGATGACATTAGGTTTTCCTCGCTTCAGACTAAACTTCGCGCATTTTTCTAACCCTAAATCCATTCCAAACTCCTGATTGTACTCCACGACAATTCCTAGAGCTAGATCAAGTTACTCTTTATTTCTAGCATAGATCTTGAAATCATCCATGTATGCGAGAAGTTGGAAAAGGGTTTGACCAACATCATTTCTATAACCAGTCGGAAAAGGGAGCCGAAAGTTGGAAAAGGGTTTGACCAACATTATTTCTAGAACCAGTCGCAGGTGTGCCTTCCTCCCACGAGACGACGGAAAGGGTTAGGTGTTTGACCAACATTATTTTTGTGAGCAGTCTTAGGGCTGCATGGAATTGCTAACTTTTACTTTTTCTTACTTTTACTTCTATGAAAAAGTAGATATAACATAAAATGTGTATTTTGACAAGGTTTAAAACTCTTGTTATAATTATTTTTTCAAATTTTAGTTCGATTTCGATATGAATGTTAAAAACTATGACCTATGGTGTCTGAATTCGCCCTTATGAGTTTATTTTTACTAGACACTTTGCGTTGAGTAAAACAGATTGAATTTAATTCAAATGGTTTTTCATTTTATACCTTGGACCTGGTCTTCATAAACCGCTTCGAAGCCGGAAATATACTTAAGATTCATGACATTATTAAAACGTGTTTATTTCCTGTTATTGAAATCTTAAGACTCAGAAGGGCATTCCACGAGACAAGACCATATATGAAAAAATATGTTTGTTTTTCTTGAAAAATGTAATGCTGAGTTGACAATAAAAACGTGGGCTACACACTCAATTATTTTTTGCTGTCTCACGCAATTTTCAAATTAAACCGGAAGCTATACGCGCGCCAAGGCACGCGTCTATGTTAACATTTTTTTAAATTCTTTGAAATTTTTTGTTCAATTTACGTAAAATTAAATGAGTATAAAAATAAAGTTTCCATAAATGTTTATGAATTAGGTAAAATATTTAATTTTTTATAACATTCTTAAAACATCCTAGGTTTTTACACAAATGTTTCAAGAAAAATTTTCCAGTAAATTTTAACGAATTCAGGAGAAATTTATAAGAGGTCAAAAGAGTCAAGTTAAATTTGAACGAATTGGAAAATTTCCAAAAAATATATTGATTTCAGTCAAATTGGGGTGCATTCAGAAGAATTTGATGAAATGCCAAGAATTCAAGGACAGTTTAAAAAACTTCAGGTTCAATAAAAAAAATTGAATTGAGTATAATTGAGTTACTTTAAAAGAATTCACGTGAATTAAAAAAAATCAAGAGAATTTTGTAGAATTCAGAAGAATTAAAGAGAATTAGGGGGAATTCGAAATAAATTCTAGTAAATTGAAAAATAAATTTAAAAATCGCCACAAATGCTTGAAAACCTTCGAAATCCCTCACTCTTTGAGAATAAGTTTTTTGATGCCCAAGAAAATTGTATAAAATCCCGTGAAAGTCTATAAATCCGGTGATATTTCCAAAAATCCTCAATAATTTATTAAAATACCTTGAGAGCCTTTGAAATCCTTTGAAACGATAGAAATCCTCGAAAATCTTATAGGCTTCCTAATAATCTTTTTTTAAATATGACAAAATGAAAAATTAATTAAAAAGTGTTCATTTCAATTAAAAATTCTTTTGGAATCTTCTAAAATTCCTCAAACATTTCAAATCCTTTAACACATATTGAAATCCGTAGAAATGTTTTATTATAAAAATCTTTAGAATTGGTTGAAATCTTTTAAAATACTCTAAGATATTTTAAATCCTTGAACATTTTTCGAAATCCCTTGAAACACTTTTCAAGCTCTCGAAAACCCCTTATAATTTTTATAAATACCCTAAGATATTTTAAAACCTTAAAAAATTTTCGGAATGCCACAAAAAGCTTTTAAATTTTTTGAAATCCCTTTAAATTATTAAAAAATTCTCAGGAATCTTTTGAAATGTCCTAAAATCCTTCAAAATCTTCAATAAATTTTTTTAAATATGTGAGAATCTTTGAAATCCTGCGAAATCCCTGAATTCTTGTCAATAAACTATTTGAAAGCTATTAAAATATTATAAAATCCCTTGAAAACTCTCAAATCTCAAATCTCTGAAAATACCCTTAAATATTTCCAAACCTTTGAAATCCCTTTACCAAATTGAAATCCATTAAAATTTTAGAAATCCTTTCAAATCTCTTAAAATTACTGACATCTATTAAAAAAGCCTTGAAATCTTCTAAACTAAATCTTACAAAATACCCAAAAATATTCTCAAATCATTTCTAATCATTTGATATCCCTTGCTATTTTTTAAAGCTGTTGAAAATTCCTTGGAATTACAAAAAATACCAAAAAATATTTAAAATCCTTTTGAAATCCCTTAAAACTTTTCAATGTTCCTCAAAATTTCGCGGAATTTTAATAGTTACTCTAAGATATTTTAAACCCTTCAGAATCTTTTGAAATCCATGAAATTTCGAAAAAAATCCGCAAAAATTCGCGTAAATAAATTACCTAAGGTAGTTTTAACCAGAATCTAGAACCATTTAAGGCTTACGCTGATTGCAGATTATGGTTAAAATTACAGAATTTCCAATTCCTAAACTTTAAACTTATATAAATTTTAATTGTAAATTGTACAAATTAAAAAACTTTTCAGGTTAACGACCTACAAATGGTTTCGAATTTTAAACTTTGTATTAATTACATTATACTTACCAACAGAATCATGTATAACTGATAAGAAACAGAGAATAGCAACCAGATTCCACATTTTCGTCAAATAAATGAAACTTAGTTATGAATAAATTTGATAAACTCAATAGTCAAAAATTTGAACTGACTATTTATTACACTGCAATTTTCATCTGCATCTTGGCTCCGTATACGAGGTACTGTTGTGTAAAGGTTCCAGTGTATTTCACAAGCTGTTTTTTCAACAATCAAGCCGGAAAAATGCTTGAGATAATTGTCATCGTCCCTGAAAAATTTAATCGTTAGTAGACAACAAACCTGCGTCTGATAATTTTTTGCTGTCTCGCGATTTCTTTTTATTATACTAGACTAAAACCTTGACTTTCTGACAGTCACAGGCGTGGCCCACAAAACTAGTCTTGGCACACACACTAAAAACTTGGCGTGTCAAATTGTTGCAGCCATTTCGATCTAGGATTTCAACTTAATATTATTCCCTCGAGAGGATCAATAAAAATTAGGGAGCACAACTTCAAGACATACTAGCATCAGTATGCAAAACAGAATGAGAAGAGTGGGTTTCCGAAAGTAAACCGCGAAAGGAATTAAAACAATAAAAAAGGTTATCTATGTTCAGTGAATGGAATATTATCCACACTGTGAAATTTTCTTCGACCCTTGCTATCAATAATGAAGTCAATTCATATAAGAATGTGTTATTTTGGTCATACGGTCCAGTAAAAATAATATTGGATTCAGTTGTCAAGAATCATGCTTTATTCGTCAATTTTATTCAAAACAACGTACGTTTCGACCTTGTTGCAGGCCTTCTTCAAGGTAATACATAACCTAAATTAAGATAATATACGTAGATGTAATAAACTGAAAAACATTTATAATGAACAACAAAAATTGTAAACAAATAAGTATTTTAAATTTACCTGTAGTGGTATTTATTAAATCATCCAAGACATATCACTTTTTGGTTATTTTCCAAGAGAAACAACATATTTTTAGATTGATCCAAAATTAGTTTTTTTTTGTATTGTTGAAACATTAATATTTATAAATAGCATAGTTTAAATAGTATCCTTTAAAACATTTAAGAATTGAAACCTCAAATTTTCGAGGCTTCAATATAGTAATTTTACTACATTTTGGTTAAATAGAACGAAACAGTTGTTTTGATTTGGAAGGACAAACATGGACTAACAAAATACATTATGAATGAAATCATATTTTCATGAGTAATTAAGAAAGGCGGATATTAAAATAGAGAGCCAAATGAAAAGTGTGCCAAAGTAAATTGGATTTAAACCTTGATATAACATTTTTGTTTTTTAAAGTTTGTATATAAATTGATTATAAAATAGTTTGATAAATTTTATTTATATTTAAAATTTCGGTTTTTAAATTGATTGAATTTTCAATGAATTTGTTTATAAAAATGGACTCTCGAATTCTTCGTTTGTGTGTATTGTTTACGCGCGCTAAAATGTTGATATTTTTAATGTCAAAATCAAAATAATGATTGTATTTCCATGCATGTTTTGACAAACCAGTGTTTTGATTGCCTAATTCACAATCTCGTTTATGTTCATAAATGCGAGTTTTTAGTCTCCTGCCAGTTTCACCAATATAAATTTTATTGCAACATTTACAATTTATCATATATACAATACAAAATGAGTTTTCTTTATTGTCTTTATCTTTATTTTTAAAAAAGGAAATTTATTAAGTGTGTGGTTGTTTGTGAAATAAACATTAATATTGTATTTTTTTAAAGAACCTCTAAGACGTTCCGAAAGACCTTCAACATATGGTAACGAAACCTTTAGCTCAGATTTATTGTAATTTTCATTCCATTTTGTATTTTTAGATGAATTATTATAAATTTCATGGGTTTTTTCTTTGATGATTTCATGTATTAATTGAAGTGGGTAATTATTTTGCATGAGAGTAATTTTTAGTTGATCTAAATTTTCTTTACGGAATTTAATATCGCTTAACTTTACACATCTATCAATAAGACTTTTTATTTCAGTTTAAGTGCTGTAAAAAATACCTGATTATGTAATATATACTCAGTATATACATATAGACACAATATATACAATATATGCAATGAAAAGAATGTGGTGAAAATAATGGTGAGGACACACAATTTTTTTGATTTTACTGGAAGATCTCAGTCTGACAATCATTGATATAGCCAGACAAATCGGTGCTTCAAACTTCTCGAATGTATAGAATTCCTGAAAATAAAACAAGAATCCAACGATCAAATTTGGACGATCACCACAAAATGCTTCTATTGTAATTCATAAAAACAAAAAAAAATGGTTTCTTTGGACAAAAATAAGAAAGAGGAAAGAAAAATGAGAAGGCAACCAACCAAATTTGAGACCTCCTGAACCCAAAAAAAACAGGTTTTTACAAAATGTCTGGCTTTGGTATACTCTTCGAGTGTCCTAAAATGAAGGTCAAGTTCGTTAGCCAGTCATTTTGGATAGAAATTCAAAAAGTGAGCACATTTTGAAAATTGTTGAAAACACTTTTTTTTAATATTTAAAAATTCTATTGACGGATATAAATAGTACTCAAATAGTTTTTTTTTATTATTATAAAATCACAATATGTAAGCATTTATAATATTTACCAACGTTTCGGTGCTCATGCCTTATCAAGGTAAGAAAAATTAGAGCAGGTGGCAACAGCGACGAAACAACGACGCTATCTCCCCGATACCTGCAGGTATCTGTTATCTCATGAGATCTAAGTGTGGGTCAAAAGGCAAATCCGTTATAAACACATCAGAAATAAGAAAAAGTCAAGATTTATGAAGACCTATTGCTAAATATAATTAATCATACTAGAATAACTTTTGTTTAATTTATCCAATTCAGTTTCATAAAAAACTTATTTTGTTTTTTAATATTAAGCATTTCCATTTTGATTTTGCTTTTCACAGTAATTTTTGCAATAGAACATTTGAGCATAATTTAAAGAATTTCAAACTCTCAATGCTGAATCCACTGATCAATTATGTTTCAAATCATGTTAATTTTTTAAAACTAAAAATTTCCAGAATTATAAGTGAATTAGAGTTATGTTTACATCAAGATAAAATCATTGATCTTTAAAAACATCGGGTTTTCCTTAATCGAAGATTTTTGAACAACGATAGAAACATAAGAACAAACTTTCTATTTTGATTGATCAACAAACTGATGTTCAAGAGCAAAATTTAAATTTACACAAGATTTTTTAAAAAGAAGATAGGGATCCCTGGTTTGTAAATTTGGCAGATATTCAAATTCCTGATTTAGTTACAGATATTCTCAGATTAGGTAAAAGTTTCAGTTGAATCAAGTATACACAAAATTCCAATATTAGATCAGCAAGATTTCCGAAACAAGGTTTTACACTTGTCAAAGAGCTTTGTTGATAAGAATTGTTTGCACATTAGTAGTATTGAACGCAAACTTTCTGAAGGTTTCATAATAACAAAAGATTTTTTTAAAAACAACCCTGATATAATTGGCTTGAATGCTGATAAAGGCAATATCACAGTTTGTATGAAGAAATCATATTATATTAGGGACATTGAGGATTTAGTTTCCAATCATGATAATTTTTATTTATTGAGTGAAAATCCTTTAACACAATTAAGAAGAGACACTTTCAAGATTCTAGACAATTGCACGGAGAAAAATGGATATTGAGAAGTAGATATTAAAAATGTCGATATTAAACCATAATATATAGATATTCAGGTATAATATCTAATATCTACTTTTCAATATACAAGACATTAAAGGGCAATATCTGCTTATATTTACTAAAAGTATAAAATCTGAGATATTAAAGTTAAATATCCCAGATTTTGCATACTGCGAGCGTGAGTGCCTAAAGTGAAGGTCACTTGCAGTTGCGTATGTCGCTTGTCGTCGCCGGCCGGCCGCGTCTGTTTTTGTGCAATAAAGCCATGGACGTACGAAAGGTTTTAGAAAATTGCAATTGCGAAGAATTTGTGATGAAAAAATTCGTCGAAGGTAAGTTTTATTTTTATTTTGTTTCGCAATTGTTTATTATTCTTTTCTGCACAAATCTTTGAAAGTGAACTTTTTTCAAAAGTCAGGCATAACCTAAAATTCGAATGATTTATTGTTCGTAAAATCAAGAACAAATACTGAAAAAAACTGAAAAAAGGTGGCTATGGCTAGATGCCCTGGCGGACCGAACAAACGGAACGGATACGCTACAGCGTATCCTTATAGTATCCACATCGTATCCTCTCCGTATCATGCAAAAAAAACTCATTAAAAAAGAAAGATTAACATTTCACTTGTTGAAATTTTGAGTTAAAAGGTCACAGAGTAATCGCAATAGTTTTTCTTGCAACATTAAAAACTTTTAAAAAGTATAATACTTATCGATGACGTGCGCTGAAGGCGACTTCAAACGCATCGTCGTTCAGTAGCAGTTAATAGGCGTTGTCCGTCGACGATGCGTTTGAAGTCGCCTTCAGTCCACGTTATCCATAAGTATTATATTTTTTTTAAAGTTGTTAATGTTGCAAGACAAACTATTGCGATTACTCCGTGACCTTTTAACGCAAAATTTCACGTAGAATCCGAATTTCAACAAGTGAAATGTTCATCTTCCTTTATTAATGCCTTATTTTCTTAATTGCCTTATACACTATCTGGGATCATTTAGCACGTGCAATCACAGTCTTATGTACTGGAAGAGGGATCATATCTCCTGAAGTAGCAAAAAATTCGAATGAAATCGAAGGTATAATAACAATTTTTACTGTAATACAATAATTTTCATGTTCGCACCATACTGCATCTATGTTTATGAATATGACATTTTTTCCTAAGTTAGTTAATTGATTTTTAACTATTAGAAATTACCTCTAATTTTATCTGCTCTTTTCTCATTATGCGCATGAGCTAGAAAAATGTGCTTTTCCAAATTGGAAGGTTATAATAAAACATCTCCTATAGAACATTAAAGAACGAGAGTTTTGATTAAATAGTCTTAGAAATGGTTAATTAACAAATTATAAAATAAAAAAAATCCCCAAATTCGCGTTTTAAAGTTCAAAATTAAACCATTTTCAATTAAATTTATTGCAATGTGTACAATTTTTAAATTAGTAGCGTTCGCAAGTGAACAATTTCGTTTAAAATTATAATCCAGAAAGTTAATTAAAATTGAACGCCTCAATAGTTAACATTTAAAAATTGCAAATTTCCAAAAAACCATAGTATTTCAATTTAGAAGCCTCATATATTAAACGATTCGCAAAGCTTCATTTCAAATCTTTTGAATTTTGGAGATTTAAATTTCAGATTCGTAATGTTAAATGATCTTTTATTTATAAATTACAAAAATATTAAATACTTCTAGTCTGATATTTTTTAATTCTGAGCTTTGAAGCTTCTTATTATAAAATTAATTTTATTCAACGTAGGTTTTCTAATTTGAAATTTGTACAAAATTTAACCAGGGTGTCTAGCGTCCTGGAAATCCTTCAAAACCTGGAAAAATCCTTGAATTATTTTTTACCTGGAAAAACCTGGAAAATTCCTTGAATTTTTTTTAAGGTCCTGGAATCTTGATTCCCTTCGAGAAAAAATGCTGAAACATTTTTTAGTGTTTTTCATTTAATTTCTAATTGTTTAGTTTTGTTCGAAAGGAAATGAATACACCTTTTTGACAATAGCTTGTCCATTTTATCACCGTGGAAATCACGAAGTTATATTTGAAAATATTTTTAAGTTTCTCATTGATATCTGATTTTTTTAAATGTTTACAACGATTTCATTAAAAAATTTCAATTCAAATACTTTCTTGCTGTTAATATATTGAAATTAATTTCGATTCCGCGTGTAATAAGCTTTAATTTATTAGAATTGGTTGAAATTGGGCTGAGTTATGCCACACTATTTTTGCAGTGTCGCTGTAGGTCAGGAAAAACCTGGAAATCCGGTAAAATCAGGAAATTTTTTTGTGAGAGAATTCAACTTCTGGGTTAAAAGTTGAACTACTTTGTTGACATTTTTTTTTGGGTAAAGATTCATTATTTTGATTGAAAACTTATCTCTTTGGTTGAAAATTGAATTATTTGGTGAAAATTTCGCCTTTTTGGTAGAAAATTAATATTTGCGGATTTAAAATTCAAATGTTTTATAGAAAATTCGTCTTCTGGGTTGGAAATTGGTCTTTTTTGGTTGAAAGTTTACCTACTTTGTTAAAAATTCATTTTCTTGGTTGCGGTGTAATAGTTTTAGTTGAAAACTTATCGCTGGTTGAAAATCTATCTATTTTGTTGAAAATTCTTTTCTTTTCTCTGAAATATCAACCATTTAATTTTTCGTTAAGAATTCATCTTCTTGTTGAAAGCTCAACTTTTCGTCTTGAAAATATAACTGTTTCGGTTAAAGTTCAATATGTTTTCTTTCAAAATTCGACTATTTGGTTGAAAATTAATTTTGTTAGGTAATATATACCAGTATTTCGTTAAAAATTCAACTTCAATTTCTGGTATTTGAATGTTACTGGTCAGGGAATATGAAAAATTGATCAGGGAGCCATCAGGGAGAAATCAGGGAAAATTCGTGGAATATCGAAAACGAATTTTTTCGGTCGCCTTTTAGCTAGCGTTTTTGATCAATTTCATATTTTTTACCGTCAAAACTGAGTACTGCTTCAGCGAACAACGAGCGAAAATGTTTATATCAGCTGTCGCTATAGTCGAGAATTCAGCTATATCTGATTCCCTCTTTTTTGATTTAAAAATTCAAAATGTAAATACAAATTAAAAAAACAATTTGCCTGTTTTATAATTTTTTTAAAATGTCCAAAAAAAGTGTTTTTTTTTTAGATTGAGTGAAATGTACACTTTTTTGGGAAAAGTTGAACATGTCGAAGCTGAAATTTCTTCAACTTGGACCAAAGAAACATGTTATTATTTAGCTTCAATTAAAAAAATTCGTGTTGTTTAAAACTTTACAAAATCATGAAAACAAATTCAAAATCCTACAGAGGTAAAAATTCGTGAAACACGAAAAATTTTTTTTCCGAAAAAGGAAAATGATAAGCGGTTTCTTTGGTTCAAGCTGAACAGTTATGTCGGTTCGACATAACTTTTTTCAAAATTTGTGCATATTTCTTACACGTGTTCAAACAATTCTAAATTGGCCAAAAAATTTAATTGGATTTCTAATTTTTCACTATTGTTTACTAGTAAAAACTGTACGTCTAAAAAATTCACCATCATTTTTGAACCAATAGGAACATTCTTTTTTTTACACAAATTTAAATTTTCAAGCAAACAAATTGAACAGAAGATATGAACCGATTTTGAATTTTGTTTTTTTATTCACTTCAGACTTTTTTACTTTTGATTTATTTCAGATGCCATTTTACAAATCTTGTTGTCTTAGCTTTAGCGATTCGATTAATTTGAGCATTTTCACTTTCTCCTAGTCCATAGTCCTAAATTTAAAGCGTTTTAGTCCCTATAATGCAGTTGAAGAAATTTTCTACAGGGATCTATATTAATTGTATTAATTTTTGCTCTAGAGAACTTTTGTGGGATGGAAAAAAGAAGCAAAAGAAGATGCATAGTGCATTCAAACTTCATCAGCAATAAATGCTGGCGCACACAATTTACCTGCACTTTGTAGGTTAAAGGCTCATGTGATGTTCAACATTCCGAAAATAGTATACTCGTAAGTACGTTACTTACAATGAGAACGGCAGCGTTCAGAATTGAGATCCAACATGCAAGACTGATCTAACTTATTGATATTATATCAGTTATACTATTACATATTATATTATAGCATTTAAGTCTTTTAGAAGTTTGCATTAAAATGCATTGCCACTTATGCAACTATTTTTGTAACACAAATTTAATTGGATTTTTCAAGTTGACGTTTGGAAGAGTTGAACGAAACAACTTCTGATGCATTATTTCATGCGATGAATTGTCAAACAAATGACTTTCTATCGGCTGATTTTGTAAAAGTTTTCATTACTCAGTATAAAATCGAATTTACAGTTATTATCAACGTGAGGGACGATTTCCCAGTATTTGCGAAAATACGAGAAATTTTAATATCTTATAAAAACAACGATGTTATCTTTTTTTGCGGCGTTTATAAATCTATGGAATTTTGTTAGCATTTTTATGCCTTTCATGTAGTTAAAACTGCTAAAAAACAGTTTGTGACTTGTGACTTGTGGACTTATCGTCCAGTTCTCATGTATAAACACATCAACGGAAAAACATACGTTATAATGAAAAGTGAGGCATAATATGTATACATACATAGGATGCACATGAATATTTCTCGCATTTTATTTTATTGAGTGTTTATTTTACTAAAATGTGTATGATCGAAAAAAATCTACTCTAATTTTTATTTATCCGAATTGTCAATTTGTCTCATTTTCGTTCTTGCGAATATATAATTTTTATATTTTCCGCATTACTGTTTGGCATACTTGTTGTTTTTCCAAATTTCTGTTTGCCATAATTTTTATTTTATCCTTTATTCGCCTTCATTTTTATTTATCCAAATTTCTATTCAGTATAGCTTTTATTTCACCAAAAGAAAAACCATTTGCCATATTTTTCTTTTTCCGAATTTTGATTCATCATAATTTGTATTCTTCCGCATCATCATTCGTCATAATTTTAATTCTTACGAAGCAGCATGTAACAGATATTTCATTTCTGACAAGAAAATAGGAACCGCAAAAAAATAGTTGCTCAAAATTCAAATCAGCCGATCAGAAATTTAAATAAGAAATATGAAATTTATGTTAAATGACGATTCGGAAGAATAACAATTATGACAAATAACAATTCGGAAAAATAAAAATAAGCGCATATATGATTATTTGGTAAAATAAAAATGATGCCCAATACTCATTCGGTAAAATAAAAATTATGCACAATATTATTTGAAAACAATAAAAATGATGTGAAATAATGATTTGATTTCACGATTTTTGGTAAAATAAATATTGGGGAAAATTGAGTTTGGGGAATATTCATTCTCGGTTCTTGTTTACTAAGAAATACTTCCTCAGCTATAATTTGTTTACAATTGTAAACTGAGATTTAATTTGCTTTTTTCTTGATCACATTTATAGTTTATGTATAATTATCAATTAAAAATATATAGCAATATATAGTCCTGATATAATTTTTTGTTCTTCATTCAGAATTAATAAACTATAACATAATATAGAGAATAGACGTCTATATATTATATTATGTTATATTTTTGTAATAACCATTTCTTTCTCCCATATTTTATTTAATTTTTGAAATAATTTGAAAGAAATAAGTTTAATGTCGGAGATATTGATTTTTAATATCCCGGATATTTCAGTTAAGTATCTTACATCGTAAGTTTCAATATCTCGTTATATTTGGGTTCAATATCTTGGATTATTTTGTTTAATATCTTGGATATTGCTAGTCAAAATCTTCTTTTTAATATCTACAGATGCTCTACTTCAATATCTAGATTTCTCTCCCATAGTTAAATCGCTAAGATATTATCCGGTAATATCCATATATTCTGTTCTAATATCTATTTTTCTCCGTGTGGGAAAAGAATGGACTTTTAGAAAAAAATATAAGATGGGCTGATATAAATATCGAAGACATAGTTCTTGCCAGATGTTGTGGTTCGAGAAAGATTCATAAAGATGGCTGTCCTTTGAGAATAGTTATTTCAAATATCACGAAATTTTTAGAACAAAACTTTAATTTGATACTGAAAGTCTCCATAACAACTTCAAAATACAACATTAAAAATAGCTGGGAAGTCAAAAAAAATATTATTCAAAAAGCTGTTCCTGATGAACGTCTAATGATTTCTTTGGATGTTGTTGCAATGTTTCCATGTTTACACATTGAATTTTTTAAACAGGCAATTTTAAATAGATGGTACAAGATAAACACGTACTCGATTAAGACAAGAAGATTTTATTAAAGGGACAGTTTTTATTACGAACTGAACTTATTTTAAATTCAATGGATCTTTTTATAGGCAAAAGTTTGGTACTCCCATAGGTTCAGTCATTTCTCCGATTTCAGCAGAAATAGTTATGGAAGATTTGGAAGTCTTTGCTTTCAAGAAGCTAGATTTTGTTTTGCCCGTTTACTTTCGGTATGTTGATGACACCTTATTATATATTTCTTCAGCAAAGTTGCAGGTAGTTATTGATGCTTTTAACCGTTTTCATCCAAAACTTAATTTTACCCATGAAATAGAGAAAAATAATCAAATCTTTTTTTTTGAGATAGAAGTAATTAAATGTCAGGATGGCAATATTATTGCCAATTGGTATAGGAAAAGCACATATTCAGGTAGAATTTTAAATTTCTTTTCGGCTCATCCTTTTCAAAACAGAATTGCAGTAATCAAAAACTTAGTTGACAGAGCTCTAGGTTTGGCCCACGTTTCATTTCACAAGAAGAATTTGAATATTGTTAGGAATATCTTTTTTCTTAATCATTACCCACAGAAGATAATTGAGGAACAGATCACAATTAGAATTCAACAAATCAAAAACAAACAAAATAACATTTTATCTACGGATAATCAGAACGAATTGAGAGAACATAGTTCTTTTAATACTTTTCTTCTCACGTTTCTTGGTCAAATTTCGAAAACTATTGAATTTATGTTGAAAAAATTCAATATTCATACTATTTTCCGTATACCATTTAAAATGAATTCAATAATAACTTTTTATAAAGATCCTGTATATGAATTTGAAAAAGGTGGTGTTGTTTACAAGATCACTTGCAAGATCTGTGAGGTGACTCACGTGGGACATACTGGCAGACTTCTTAATACAGTGGAGTCCCACGTATTTCCGCGTCCTTGAAACGTAAGGATTCGTTATTTTCAAGGCTGCAGGGACCCTCACCTCCATCGCGAGTGGACAGGTTCTTTTTATCAAGCGACATTCAATGGCTGCCTGGCCTTGTATTGCTGCGCTTGCTCTAAGCAACTTTTTCAACTGCGCATGTGCCGAAAACCGCGGTCGATTTGAAATCAATAAATACTATCAATAATGAAACACATAAATAGACCCGACATTCCTAGAACTGCTGGCCCACGCAGTTTCTCAGTTCAAGGGGCGAGAGACAGTTGCGACTATTGCATGAAAAACACCAGCAGCATAGGGACAAAGATGCAGTTACTCACATGCAGAGATTGCGCAATATTATGTATTCCAATTGGAAACGTTTCAGACGGCTCCGATTTGTGCGGTTGAAAATGTCGCGGTACGTTGGCCAGTGTTTTTGTTGACGTACGGCGTGAAAAATGTGAAATTTCTTGGAAATAGTACAAGTTGCCAACTGAAAATCAATATAATAGAATCAAAAAGCGACTTAAATATTTCGCGGCAATGCTAGGCTATGTCAAAATGTCAGCCGACAGAAACGTAGGGTTGCAGTATAGGACTGCAACTAACTGCACACGAGTTTTTGAAGAAAATTTCTAAAGGTAAAGGTAAGTGATGCAGGTCTAAAAAGTAATATTTCTCAAGTGTAAAATCTATTTTCTGAGTCATGTCCCATTCTTTTCTCGAGTGACGAACTTTCAGTGTCACGAAGTACAAGCAACTTTCCGACATCTGAGGTTACTAATTTGACGTGCCACTAACCTGAAATTTAGGATGTTTTATTTTATTTCGTGAAACTGAAAGGTTGTACATTTATGACTTTTACGTTTAGAATACTCTTTCGAAAAAGTCTGCATTCCCATGACGAAATCCTAAAATACTCAATTTAAACCAACTAGGGCGCTGTTCGGACCTCTTTTTTTCATTGGTCAGCCACTGACACGGATGAGAGTTGACAGGGACCGTGGTGGGGGGTTGAAGGAACTGCGCAATTTGAAATACCCGCATACAAGGGGCTTTAAATAAGGGGGTCTTGAAATAATGGAGACTTTAACCCCCCGTTCAGGCCCGTAATTACAATGGGGCAGGTGGGGCGGTGTCCCAGGGCCCCAACGAGAAGGGGCCCCTTCTCGTCGACCACTTTTTGAGCCCCGAAGGAACCTTACCTCGGCAAGGACTTTAGGGGCCCCTAAAGTCGCCACACCAAATAAAACAATTGTCCCCCTGAATAAAACAAGTCTATATCTTTTGTTGTAGTTTTATTAGATGACGTGCAAAATCACATATTTTCTTTCCATTTGAACAAATCTTACTATCTACCTCAAGTAAATTAATAGTACTATAAATGTCGCTTTCTCCATTTGCGTGCTGAAAATTCGTTTATCGTTTTGCTGAAATCGATATTTCTTGCTCGCTCATTCTCAATCGATAATAATGTCAATCCGCTCAATCGCTCTTACCCCATAGAGCTCCTTAAATAATTTTTTATCAATTTTGATTTGGAAAAAGATCTTTCCGCCGTTGCGTTGCAACTGTTACAGAAAGTGTCAGGAACATGATACAAGCTGTGCATACATCAGAGTAACTTGATGTCAAAGAACTGTTTTCGATTATTATCATTTCGGCAAGTTGTTTCACGCTATCAATCTGACTAATTATTTTTCTGAACGCTGATCGCAAAGAGAGTAATTGCGATGGAAATGTGATCAGGGGAAAATGTTCGAAATTTTTCGGCTTCTAACGAAATTTCTTCGTCAGTGGCATTGACCATAAATTTAGGTTGAACAATTTTGTAGATGTCTACAACAGATTTCATACCTTCGAATCGGTCCTTTAGTTGAAAACAAAATTGTGTCCACTAAAGGATAAAAAACTCTCACTGCGAAATTTTCCTAAGGATCCGAAAGTTTCTCGTCTACGCATAGTTCATCGATATGTTTTTTCCGTTTTCTGTGCATTTTTTTCTGAAAACTTCAAAGGAATGCCCAGTTTCGAACATAAATCGCATGCTTCTTTCAAAAATCCCTCGAACGATTGTCGGATGGAAGAATCTTCGATATGAGCATTTTCCAATAACTCGTATGCTGTCATCAAATCTGCCGCTTCTGTTTGAAGCGCTTTTGACACAATATTGATTTTTCCGAAAACTTAGCACAAAATGACTAAACAACAAACAAAATCTAGAGATTCGATACGTTTCTGAAGTCCCAACGCTTCGTTTCTTTCACTAGACTTTTTACTGGTTAAAACAATACGCGATAAATTGTTTCTGATATCATGCAATCTTTTTTTCAGCGCGTAAATCGAGTCAAAAGTACCTTAAAAACGTGTTGGGTTTAATGTTTTTATGGTTGTTTTAGAGATTTTTTTTTCTTCTGAAGATGTTTGCAAATCTTGCCAACGTACGATACTGTAGCCGAAAAAATTGTAAATTTCTTGTACAGGATCGAAAAAAAGAGCGATTTCTGAGTTTTCTCGAACAGCATCTTTCGACACACGATTCAAATTGTGGGCGGCGCGATGAACAAATAAAGCGTAAGGTGCTATTTCACTGATTTTTTTTGAACGCCTCCTAAATGTCCACTCATAACGGCTGCGCCATCGTAGCCTTGTCCAAGCAATTTCTGAATATTCAAAATTTTCTGCTTTATTGATGATGTAATTCGATTCGAAAGGCCATCAGCAGATTGATCTCTAACTTCAGTGAAAGACGTGAAAGTTTCACAAATTTCCAACTTGGTCGGTTTTCCGCTCTCATTAGACACAATTTTGACATATCGAAAAACTTCGCTTAATTGATCTATCTTGCTACTATCTTGAGTTGTGTCCATAATCACCGAAAAAAAGAGCTTTTTGCAACTCAGAAATGATGGAATCATTAACTTGTTCGGCAAGAAGAGAAATGAGTTCATTTTGAATTCTAGGACTTAAGTATTTTACTGATCCATCAGGCAGCTCTAGTAGATTTTTCAAGACAGGGTCGTATTACTATCCGAGAGTTTATGACTGTCCTCGAAAAGCTAAATTGCACGTGGCAAACATTAACGTGACATCTATACATCCATATGGGACCCCAACAAATTAGGGTCCCGTATGGGGGGCCCCAATTTGACTTCTTGCCCCAGGGCCCCCGAGACTCTAGTTACGGCCCTGCCTCCGTTAGAAGCAACCCTGAAACTTCCTAGTTTAGACGCAATGTGCCTGACAGGCCACCTGTATTCATTCGAGAAGCACATCAGAAATAATTGTTATAGAAAGTTATCTTAAGATTTGTGGGGTCGCTGATTATGATTCTGATGTTGAAATTGCAAAATTCAAAATAGTGGATCCAATATGGCGACTATGGAAAGGCAGAATCGCAGAATTAGCGATTTTGTTCAGCTCGTCTGAAACTTGATGTACGGGGGGTTTTGGGATCGCTCATTCCGATTCTGACGTTAGAATTGCAAAACTTGAAATGGTGGATCCAATATGGCGACTACTAAAAGGCAGAATCACCGAATTCACCTTTTTTTAATTGCACCTCTTGTTATAAATGTTCCCTTAGCAATAAATAACACTTTATAAGTGACTCAAAAAAGCTTCGTATACTGATTTTCGTTGGAATGAGATAAGTTTTCGAAAATACTGTCAGCCATATTGCATCCGCCATTATGTTTTTTTGTAAAAATGACAACAAATATATTATCATCGACTCATGGGACTCCAGTGTGGCGTTTGTGATCGAAATCGAAAAAGCTGTTCATACAAGTGTCCGCCATATTGCAACCGCCATTTTTTGTGTGGAATTGACATCAAATTCCTTATTGACAACCCAAAAAGCCCTGAGAGTAAAATTTCAAGTTTCAATTATCAAAGCTTCTCTTTTTGTTAATTTGTTGGCGACTTCGTCCGCTCGGGTGCAGGGAACCTGGCATGTTTGAAGGATCACAGTCACATTTTACCTAGTCTGCTATAAAACGTATTAAAGGTTTTCGAAAAAGCTTATATTGATTAACGAATACTAAGAAGGTCAAGCACCTGTGCGCTCTGTAGTACGAGAGATGCGCGAAACCAGCTTGAGGTGGCCTGTCAGACCGGTTGCGTCTAACGGAGGGTTAAATAAGTAATACGCTACTGTACTATGATGTAGGAACACAAATGTGATGTTCGTTTGGGACGTTGTTATAAGAGTGTTCTTGCTAGATATACAAAAGGGTTTGTTGATGTTGACCATGAGTTTGACTTGGGTAATGTTGAAATTTTACATAGTGAATGTAATGAGAGAAAGGGAAAATTCATGGAAATGCTTTATATTAAAAAAACAAAATAAGTTGTCTATTAATTTGAAAACTGATTCGGATAAATTAAACAAAAGTTATTCTAGTATGATTAATTACATTTAGCAATATGTTTTCATGAATCTTGACTTTCTCTTATTTCTGATGTGTTTATAACAGATTTGCCTTTTAACCCACACTCAGATCTCAGGTATCGAGGAGATAGCGTCGTTGTTTTGTCGCTGTTCCCACCTGCTCTAATTTTTCTTACTTTGATAAAATAAAAGAAATAACAAAGAGAAGAAAGGGGATTTTGTTGGTTGCCTTCTCATTTTTCTATCCTCTTTTTTATTTTTGTCCAAAGAAACAAAATTTGTTTGTTTTTTGTTTAAATTTTTTTGTTTTTAGGAATTGCAATAGAATCATTTTATGGTGATTTTGAAACAAACTTAAACTTGATAGAAAAAAACAAAATGTATTGCATTTAGTTTCAGCAAGCACTTGGCATTTATTTTGTTGGATAAATTTATTCAAATTATTTTGAGAAGTTTAACATAATAAGTATTGTCTGGAATTGGATTTTCGGCTTCTCAAAATTTATAAAGTTTCAAAAGAAATTTTGTTTCAATTGATGAAAATGCTTTCGCCTGCAGAACAGTTTTCCATGAGTGCTATAAGCGCACGTGTTATACTTTTCCTTGGGACATGAAATATAACCAGTTCCGCTTACTTTCGGAACATAAATATATTGCCAATAGATTCAGTATAGGTCCCAGCGTCATCCCCCTCTCATATCCGAAAATAATGATTGTGACCTTGAAGTAGAAAAAAACGCGAATATCTTCTAAACTATCAATGGCCATACATTTTTTTGTCAATAATATTATAGCATCATAAAAAATACATATTGAGAATAGAAATTGATATGTTTCGTATAAAAATGTTTTGCAATTTAGAGTGCATTTCTGGCATTTATTTTTCAAATACATGACTCTCCCCGCGCCCTCCGGTGGAGGACTCTCCCGGCTCCCTCCAGGGGGGGGGGGGACTTCTGAAGTTCTCTATAGTATTCAACTTCATACCTAACTCATTGTAGACAATCACAGGGTCCTGACTAATTACAATACCTAGAGATTTGAAGACACTATATTTATTGCTGAATAAGAATACCTATAAATTTGAAGACACTATATTTCTTACTGCAGTTATGCTTAGCTAATTCTGAAAAGTTATGAAAAGTGGAGACATCTCCATCAGTCCTTCTCGCTTGTTTCTTATTTCAGGTATAATTTTCTGACTTGTTCAATGACGGTTTTGCAAATATTCACTCAGTTGTAACGTTGACGTGATCGAGTTAGCTTGTACCGTATTTGACTTTAGCTCGGTTTTACTAGCAAATCATGGACGATAAACGTGGCTTCGTGTTAAAACGTAATGCTAAGTTTGATTTCAAATTGTGCATCGTATGCCAATCTCAGGAAAACGCACTTACTTCTTCGACAAGTTCGGGCAGAGTTAAAATACAACTCGCGGCAAATCAAAGAAAAAACGATGTGTTTAAGCGTCTTCAGACTTTAGATTCAGGAAATCCGAGTTTTGAGTTTTTATACCATATGCCAAATGCGTGTTGTAAGTCATATACACACAAAAAAAATTATAAATAAAGTGGCAGCAAAACGAAGACGAATTGAAAACGACGAATCAGCAGATGAAGGAGCGGATCAAAGCCAAATGAAAGCAAGAGATGAATCTAGTGATCCTATTGAGGAAAATTGCTGTGAAAGTTTGAATGAATCGCAGGTTAGTAATGAGATGAATGAGTCAGACTTGCAAAGTTATAAAGATGAATGTTGTGTTATTTGTAACTGCTTAAGAAAGGATGGTGTTCTTGAAATGTCTGAATTTTCTAACCCAACACGAGCAGATAAATTTCTCGAAATTCTCTGTCAGAATCAAGATCAAGTTTTTGATCGAATTGGCCACTTAGAATTAATTGAAATTGGTAAAAATGACATTTCATACCATCAAAAATGTTTAAGATGATGACGATCTGAATAAAAATTTCACATCTGCGAAGACAGTTTTATTACTTATAGAAAACATACGAATTAATATCGAAGCGGGCGAAGCATTTACATTGACTGAGATTACAAAAATAGTTAATGAAACTCAAAAACACCGCAATATTTCAACGACTAATAAAGAGGCTAAAAAAGTGTTAAAACGTATATTTCAAGATGATATCAGATTTTCAATACCAAAAAAAGTGGATGAACCGGCAATATGTTTTCATTCAAGTGTGTCGGCAGAAGTCTTTGAAATATGACAGTCAAAAAATGTAATGAAAGATTGTGCGCAAATCCTTTTGCGCAATACGAATATTCCAACGGAGTTAATCACGTTTTTTGCAACTCTTTTCAATTTTGATGAAAGTGCCTTCTTCCGTTCATTAGAAGAAGACTCTGAAGTTGCAAATGAAGATGAATATGAAAATAGTGTCAATAATACATTATTTGATTCAAAAACGTTTTCCCAAAAGAAAAAACTTAAAAATTGTATCTCTCTTTCAAATAATGTATTATATACTTCACGACGGAAGAAAGCGAACTCCTTTACATGTAATGAATGCTGTAAAGGTACACGGAATTTGTAAAAATCAGAACCTCACTGACAGTTTTAATCGTTTAGGTGTGTGTGTCAGTTACAGAGAGACTCAAAGATTTCGAACTGCTTTAGGGATGTATGTTAGCGAGAGGAGTGAGAGTGGGGTTGCCAATGCAGATGCAGAGATCGACCAGAGTGATTTTGCAAATTTACCTTCTGAATTTAATGATGCAGCATCCTCGACGGTTTCCATAGACGCAAGTGTTATAAGTCAGATAAATAAGTTGAGAACCACGTGACTCCAAGCAATTGTCTACGTGATCTGTCACACAAGTTTTCTTGCGAGAACTTGGGTGAAGGTCCTACGTGACAAATTGCTGATTTTTGGGATTCAAAACGACGAGTTTGCTCACCCTAAGTAAGACATTGCCTTTGTTCCGACCCTCCCGTCTCGTCCTCTAATGGGCCTGTTAATTTCCGGGAAATTTCCCCGGCTGAGTGTCGACATCCTGCGTGCACGTGCTGAAGTCGTGTTTACGTTTCTGCGACAAAACTGCGGCAGGCCAAGTCACGCACGCCGACGTCTGCTTATCTCTTACCAACGCGCGCTCTTTTCTGTCTTCTCACCGCTATTCCTCTCTCCCCCTTCCCTTCTCTCTCAGACGTATTGGCCATGTAGCCGGGGAGCTCAAACAGTTTGGAAATGAACATTTTCGGAAGTTATATAACTTCCCATTCTTCATTGCCCGTACTCTCCACCCACTGTAAACGCACAGAACGCCGCGTCGGAAACTTGTGTCCTATCACTTAATTCCTTACCCTTCACTTTTTTACCACCACAGCCACTTACTGCATAAGTTTTTCGCAATGTCAACGCAATGTGCCCCGTGATATGAGCGCACGTGCACAGCAAAGTGCCAGCCGCAAATGCTTGCATAAGCCACTCTCTCTCTCCCCCTTGAGAGACCCCAGCACCGAATCACTGTCGTCACGCGTGCACTGTCCCCGCGGCCGTCCGACAACCCCCCCCCCCCCCCAGTTACGAACTGTGAATCCCCCCCCCCACCTCACAAGCTCACATAGCCGAGGTGGATTACACAAGCTTGTATTTTGATGTACATTTGGAATTAAATCTGTCTGAACTTGAAAATCGACCTTGCGCAAATAATGACAAAAGAATGAAAAGAGTTCCCTTACCATCCGATGTTGACCCTAGCGTAAATACGACAGCAGCCATGGATAATTTTGACCATGAAGATACAACTGCATCAAGATTGAATGACACACATGACACGGTCGCTGTTCTTTTTCAACCGAAACTTTCCGATCAAAGACGTAAGTTAAATATTTCAGAAGTTAACCTCCGTCATGGAAACGGGACGTTCTATGTTGTCTCAGAGTGCCAGTCTCTGAAAGAATTCAAAAAGCCTTCTAAAAAGATAGAGTTGCCATCTGATTATCCGATTTCTTCAAATGTAGCTTCCATTACTAGTGAAGATTATGGTAAAATCTGCTCTAACGATTTTGCTTGGAACTTATGTAGAATGAATCTTTCTGAACTTGCAGCTGTTTCTAAAATCAAAGAAAGCCAAGAAACCCCCTCCTGGGCTGCCTTTAACTCTTTGCTAATGACTGACAACCGACCTCTGTATATAGTAGGATTTTTGCCTATTCTGCCACATCAGGTTACGCATGAGACTGTGTATACAGCATGATGTATTTCTAAAGATGTTTTTGATCAACTCGATCAAAAGCATCATATTATGGGATGCGACAAAGGTGTCTACCACATCGCTAAAAACATTCAGCTTTCATCGGAAAGTGAATTTAAAAAAATAATTTTTATCTTATGCGGATTTCACATAGCTGGAATTGTTTTCACCTGTATTGGAAAGTATTTGAAAGACAGTGGTGCAGATCATGTGTTCGTTGAAACTGGTGCATTCGGAGTGAACACAGTTCAACAAGTCTTGAACGGAACTCATTTCGCTCGCTCAGTGAAAGGTTTTTTCATGCTCGGAGAAGTCTTGTTTAGATTAATACTTGAGGAGTTCTTTACCAAGGACACAATTGAGAAGTACCATGATCAACTGTCTTTATTAAAGCTTCTGCAAGAAAATTTTCTAGAAAAAGACTTCATTGCAGGCCAATCAATTTTGACAAAATTTGAGGAAAATTGTGGCCCATTCTTGCAAGATTTTGAAAAACGTATTGCCTTAAGTTCAGAAGAGTCCCTCTGTTTAAATACTGGAACAATGTTCTAATTTTAATGAATAAAAAAAAATCTGAATACGCAAGATGGAGTTCGATCTATTTAGAAGACATGATGATATTAGAAACAACAGTACACAAAGCACACGCGGAATTAATGAGAGGAAAGTTTGTGGTTAAATTAACGAACAAACTTTTCGCATTGATACATCTCAATATGGCTCTTGAAAAAAAAAACAATAAATTTTTCACAAAAAAGTACTACAAGTATCATTGTGTCCACCAGAAAAAAGAACTTTGTCGCGTTATGGAATCTTGTATATCACGAAGTAATGGCTATAAAGAATTTGTACAGGAAAGTTACTCGTTTGGAGAACGAAAAAGACGCATTGAAAGTTTATCATGATTTTTCTGTTCGAACCATTCAAAACTTGGAGCATCAAATTAAAAAAATGTTAGCATTTATTGAAACTAAAGTTAATCCTTTCATGCCAGGACCGCAACCGTTGCGGAATATCGCCACAGAAATGGAGGTTGACACAGAGGTAGCTACTTCCCTTCTAACAATCTCCGAGAAAGAATGTGAACTTTATGCCAGTTTCAGAGAGGAAATATTTTGTAAAAAGACAAAAGTACCATGGGAAAAATATTTGTCAACGGATTTTTGATTTAGCGAGAGAGAGAGAGGTGACAGCATTCAACAGCTACTTTCATATGAGTCGGTTGACGAGTCCTCATTATTTGATAACGATCGATTACTAAAGAAAGAAAAAAAAACAAAAGTAGTTTAATAGGAGAATTGGGAAAAATTTTAACACCGGATGATACCAACGTTTTTACCAGAGATTATTCGATTGTTTGTTTAATTGTAGACGCCATGCTGTACTGCAATAAGATAAGATTCTAAGATACTACCCTATCAACTTTTGAAGACTTCGCGAAACGATTTTGCAAATTTATCAACAATGGAGGAAATCATCATCCCCACAGAATCGACTTCGTCTTTGATTCCTATTTTCCTCTGTCACCGAAAGTAATAGAAAAAGAACGTCGATGCAAAACTCCTCGCATACCTATCCACAAAATTCAAGAAGATGTACCTTTGCCTAAAGAGGATACGTTTTGGTCTTTGAGTAGAAACAAAATTCTTTTACAGACATTCCTACGTAGTTATATTTTGCGAAATGCGTGCGATATTTGGTCTACAACGGAAATTGTATGGAGTGCTACATATGAAGCAAAGTGTGAACCACCGGATAAGATACGCAGCGACCACTCTCTTGAAAAATTACAAAGGGTGGACATAGAAGAGGCTGATGTACGTATTATCGTGCACATCATGCATGCAGCAAGAGAAGGATTTCAGAAGGTGTTCATCTTATTTTCAGATAAGGATGTGGTTGTACTTGCTTTGACACACTGGAAATCGTTTGCAGATGAAGGACTGAAAGTAAGTTTAAATTGTCGCTCTTGCGAAGCAATATTTAAATTTGAAATTTTGCACACAGTACATTGACCTCGTAAGAGAGGAAGGCAGAGCTACGCAACTGCGCTCCCGGATATGGTATAACGACTGATCTTAGCGCCGAGTGTTTCGCTCTCGGGGACCAAGCACGGAGCTCTCTGTGGCAGTGGGCCCGCTGATTGGCCAAGACCTCGACAACGAAGTCGCAACCAAGCAGTGGGGGACGCCTGCCTCGGTCCTACTAGATCAGCCTCCGCGCGTCGGCACGGAATTTCGACTTATTGTAAAAGTTATAATTGATATTTAAAAATATAAACAATTGACCTAAAATTCTAAAAATCAGATGAGTAGCTTAGCTCTATCCTAGCTTCATTTTTCAAAAGGCACCATGAAGCAAGGTCAAATAGAATGGTTGTTCGAGTTTAGTTATTTACCCTTTGTTATTAACAATCATAATATTTAGTGTTTGTCATACACGATGTACAATCTCGAACGGAACTTCTATCCCATTCTTAATACCTAAAGAATTTCTTATGTTTAAGTTGAAATAGCTAAGTTTTAACTCTAAATTCAAAATAATGTTAATATCAAAGAAACTTCTTATAATTATCTTAATTGTCATCATTTTTGATATATGTACGTGTACACGTGAGTACACGTGTGCATGCACATTCATCGGAAGATTGTCAAATTACTTTGTTCCTCCAGGGGGTGTTCGTTAAATGTTATAATCTTCATTTTCTATCCAACGAAACCCGTGATCCGTTAATTACTCCATCCCTGATATCTTGTTGCTTGAATATTATAAAAAAATATATATATATTATTTCCCAAAGTAAGTTAATGCAAAAGTTAGTTTTCAAAATGCCGGTTGAGGTCCCCGGCTTCGACTCGTGCGCCAGAGTGAGAAAGGAAGATGAGAGTAGAGAGAGCGATATTGTTGACAGAAGGTAGATAGCGCACGTGGGAAAGAGAGAGAGGGACACTGGCGTACGTGCCGCAATGTTTTCACGGAGGCGAAAACATGGCGGCGGCACGTGATCGAGAGCTGTTTACGTGACTAGAGAGAATTTTCCGGCACTTACAGGTCAATAGGCGAAGAGCGGAAGGATCCCAATACAATGGGATGATTCATTTTGGATGAGCAAAGTCGTCTCTTAGAACATCGTAAAATCCTGAATTTGTCACGTAGGTCCTTCACTTAAATTACCTTTCGTAAGTTTGAGTGGAACATTACACGGACAAATTGCTTGTATTTTCCGAGGTTCTCAATTCAAACATCTGACATACAGCTGAATTTTTGGTTAAATTCAGTTCAACTCCGAATTGTAGTACATTTCTGAATTGAAGGTGTAATATTTCCATTTTGTAACAATTATTGATAGCATTTTTTTTCGTGAGAAAGTGAGAATTATCCAATATCCAGTAAGTTACAGTTATACAGTTATACTCACCCCTTATGTTTCTTTTTAGGGAACTTTGGGTGAAATTAGGTACGGTTCTTCTACAAGATTATCGCCAATTCATATTACAGCTAATCGTCATACAGTGAAAAAATGCTCTGTTCTTGCGGCCGTTCATCACCTCACAGGATATGATTACACAAGCAAAGTCGGCACTAAGAAAAGTGGTCTTGAAAATGAACCATTGGCATTTTTGACTGATTTTGCCTGAGGTAGGTTATAACAGTCAAATTATATTGAGACATTGTTGAGTGTATTTACATTCCCAAAGTGCATGAAAACAGTGCAAACGTGTTTTGTACATAAATTTCTCTCCTCAAATCGCACGATTTTTTCTCAAAATTTATTTAAAAATTTGTAAAGATTTTTAAAAATAGCAGAATTTACATTTACAGTTTCCACTGAGGACGGTACTGAGGTGGGCGTTCAACGAGCTGAAGAGTATCTGGTTCAACTTCTGACGAAAGCTAAGAATAATAAAAATATAAAGAAATTTGATGACCTGCGATTCTGGCTCTATTGTTTCAAAGAGACTAAAACTTTATGCGAATTACCGCCAACAAGTTCATCTATTCGTCTTCAAATTTTGAAAGCATTCTATAACACGTTCATTCAGGTCAATTGCTTGAACTCAGATTTTAATAAATTAAATCTGCTGCTATTTGGAAATATCGAAGATGACTATCTCCTACTTGCTAAAAGTACCAATATGTATACACCAATAGATGATCTTGTTCCTAATTGCGACTGCAAAACGTGCACCCGGAAAAGTTGTCCATGCACCTCCGGGAGAATTCCATGTTGCTCATTTTGCTTGTGTTCAAGTACTAGCTAACACCTGCCAAAATGTTTCCGGAACATAATTCTGATAATTTTCGGCTCATTATACTTCATAGGCGGCCCATAGCAATTTCAAAAATAATCTACTACTTTTACTTACAGATTCCGCTTGGCCTTTTCAGGCCTGCAAATTAATTTTCTTCGTTTTCTATTCTCCAGAAGTACAAAATTAAAGCTAACAATTCTTGCATCCCTAGAAATTATTTCGTATTCATTGAAGCCAGAATTTTGCCTAATTTGGAAACTCAAACTAACATCATGCAATTTGTTAACTGCTAAATCAATTACATTGCTGCCCTGTAGATGAAAGCAATTTCATCAATTGAAACAAAATTTCTTTTGAAACTTTAAGAATGTTGAGGAGCTGACAATCTGATTCCAGACAATCGTTATTATATTAAACTTCTTCAAATAATTTGGATTTTATCAAACAAAATAAAGGCCAGGTGCTTGCTTAAACTAAATGAAATAAATTTTTTTTTTATCAAGTTTAACTTTGTTTGAAAAGTTACGGGAATTAGAAAACTTTAACTTAATATGAAAGAAGTTTGTAGCACCGATTTTTCTGGCAGTTTTCAGGGCCGCCAAATTTTTAAACGGGGAAACATGTCTTCTATCAATTTGAACATCAAACCCAAATGAAGCCACTGCTGCCGCTACTTTCGGTATCGTTTTCATCGTCCAGCGAATCGCTTTCCGCACTTATATCATAAAAACTGAAGACAAGTATATCATAGGCAAAAGAGGGAAGAATTTCAATAGATTGAATAAACCCTGAACTGTTATACATATAACAGATTGGCGAGAGATAAAAGTTTAATAATTAAAATTAATTTTAAACTGTGAGTAGCCCTTATTTTTGTACCTACCCTTCTTCAATAAATTTTTTTATATCTAAAATTTTTGTTCGCTCATGCCCGTTTGGTTTGGCGTTAATTCAAAATAAAATTCTTTCTGTGCAACTTGTGCCAAGATTCGTTTGCGTCTTCCGCAAATTAAGCCATTGGTAATAGAAACTCCCTGACAATCTGGCACCCATGCTTGAACAATTTGTTGACAGTTGGATTCATTCTCGCCCATGAATAAGTTGATAATGACGGCAGTAAGTTTCCCAACAGAATATATCTCTAAATATCTGGGATACGTATTCTAAATATCTGAGATACTTATTAGAAAAATCTGAGACATTTATTACAAATATCAGAGATATTGAAGGAAGAAGCTGAGAATTTGAAAGTGGTAAGATCTTTGATATTACTGTTAAGTATCTGAGATGTTAAATTTGAACATCCCAGATTTTACAGTGAATTATCTAAAATGCTACTGGTTATTATATATGATGTTGAAGATTATCTCATGATAAATATTAATATCGTGTGCGAAAAGGTATCCAATGAATATAACCAATAATTATATTGCATAATAAAATTTTTCGTCGCACATTGCACTCATACTCACTACTTTCACACAGGCCGTGAAATGTGCTCTATTGACTTATCAAATATTTTAAAGATTAATCGCATACGTATTGGCACAAGTAGCACCGCATTTTTTACTATTAACTTAGATAATAATATACGGAAAGACAAATAATATAAGCTGTTTCTCACATTTTACGACATAGATATTTATTTCTCATAGATGCATGAAAATTTTATTTCTTTACACTGAAACACCATTAGCGAAGAAAAACTATAACATACCAAAAGTCACTTTTTCACAGAGCACCTTTTTTGCAGGCTCTTTCCTTTACGAGAAATTCCGTTCCATAATATATTTCTGGAAAATAAAAAAAGAATCAATATACGTATTGATTATTTATGCAAACGCCTATTATTAATATCCAAGATCCCAAGAATAAAATGCTTATCAATAATAATTTTAGGAAAATAAAAACTTACGTTGAATGAGGTTGAGCTATGCAAAGGTCAGCTGCAACTTCCTCCTGTGAACTACTATCAACGTCATAATCGGTGTGAATATTGTAGATATATATATCTGAATGAAATTCCATACTTGTTGTCCGGTTCTAGGCTACTGTGCGTTTAGAGCATGAAACGAATTGAAGCAAACGTCCAGTGCTTGTAAAGCAGGCTTGGGGGTTGGTCGCTCTCGTGAAGTTGATTGAGTAGAGGTCGGTGGTGATGTTAAAATCCCATCTGGCAAATGAGCAATTTCGACGAAATTTCCCATCAGTCGGCAGGCCTGTTGTAAAGGACTGTCCATACAATACTTAGTTTCATCTACGTAGGCGTAAATTTTCGTGAAGTTGTCGAGATCATTTCCAACGGCTAAGATGAATGGTTGTAGAGTATCTCCACAGTTAACAAATATGTCCTTTCGTCGCTTCAGTTCCTCGTCAACGTGGGTTCCATCCCGTGAATATTAAATTAATTCAAAGACAAACTCAAGAATGCAGAAATATCATTTGGGTAACCTATGGACAAAGAGTTTGATAAACGAAACTGTGAGAAACGATTAATATAAATGTACACAAATATATACAATTTCCACATTTTCACTTACGTGAACGTGAAGGAAAAACATTTCCGTCATCTCTTGCGGAATCTCTTATGCGGAAAACTTTAAATGATGCCAATTAAAATTGCCAATTTTATTCAACGATTTTCGTTTTCAACTTCAAAACGACCTGTCACTCAGGACGCACAGATGGAGAGTGGTTCGTTGCCGCGGTTGCTCCAAGATCAAAAGTGAACGCCAGGCTCGCACGGAATCCGCGACCAATCAAAGCACGCGCAAGGCGCGCCATTCATACAATAAGCCAATAGGCGGCGTGCGCACTTCTAGGTTCGTTTCGGAATGCTACATGAACATCGTTAAATGTAAATCTGCTACGGTTAGTGACCTTAAATATGCATGAATAATAGTAGGAACGTTATTAATGATTATAAGGCACTGGTTACACCGTCGAGCTTATAGTAGGCCGGCTTACAATAAACTAGCTTAAATGAGAGTGGCCAGATTCGCTTCGACGCAGAAGCCGCAGGGACTCCATGTGTGCGACAGAGAGTCACTGTTGAAAACGCTTTTGCGCCGACGCGAAACTCAGCCACTCTCGTATTTAAGCCAGCTTATAGTAAGCCGGCCTACTGTAGGCTCGCCGGTGTAACCAGGCTCTAAGTTATTAAAAGGCAAGACTTTTGAGCATAATTCGACGCCACACAAAATCGCGCTAATTCGCGCGTACATGGGAGGTTCTGGTTCACGAACACCCTAGCAGATCGTGGAGTAGAAATCTCTAAATGAGGCCCGTTGATTGTCGTGACTCACGGATTCCGAAGTTACTAGGCCATTCACAGCGTAGGCCCAGTGTGACGTCAAAGATTCTTCCATCTCTTTCGTGTTTGCCTTACATCTCAGCCACAGGCAATCCCATCGAAGATGGCGCCAGGTTTACAATTAGTGTTGCTCATAAACAAAAGAAACAAAACAAATGCGTATATAAAAAATGTTATTATCTTTCGCGAGCGCTCTGAGAATGGGTGGTAAGGCTCCCCCTCTGTGTGTTGATAAGGAAAACCATAGACCGAGTCCACCGGTGCCGGTGGGAAATTCAAATGTGACGAGAAGGTCCGGATTCACCGCGTCATTATATTCATGGATTATTAATGGGCGTATCGACTCTGTATCTTTAACTAAACTTGATTTTTTTTTCTCATGCGGCTTAGCAGCTTGGATCCTTTGTCCACCTTCCCAGTTTTCAGATTTGAATTGAACTATCTTCGAATTCCAGCAGAAATATATTAACAATTACAATTTTTTTCTTATTTGAACAAAATTTTGTTATTACACCCCTTTGATCTTCACTCTCTAGCGCGTAATGATAGCGTGCATCGCGCTACGACGATGCCTCCACCCAAGTTTTGTTATTTATTTTATTCGAAAATTAAGCCTCGGCTCATAATTCCCTTCAGAAATGAAATTTGATATAATAAGGTTTGGAATTTTTTGTTTGTTATAATAGTTACCGGTATTCAAAGCCAACGGTGCGTGAGTTATAGTCAAATATTTCACTTTCGCGCATACGCAATCTAATTGTTCGATGTACCTAAAATTTAGTATAGAGCATTCTCATTAATAGGAAAATAAATTTACCCAATTTTAACACGATGAGAAAACTTAACATTTTTGGTTGTGGTCCCTTAAGAAATATATTAATCATAATAATTAATAATTGCTAAAGCAATTATTGACATTGTAGCTTGATGTTTGCTTGACAAAGTTCATACGCTTGAAAGTTTAAAAATGTTTAAAAGGCAATGAACTTCGATGTTGAAAAAAATCCTAAGAGGGGCCCTTTTTAAAATCAAAAGTGCTGGGTAATTAAACACTAGATATTAATAAATTCTATTCGTAGCGTACGGTTGAAACATATTCTATACATTTGTGACATATTAGTTATGCAAAATTAATTATAAAACGTAAAATAAGCTTTAAATAAGGTCTAACAAAAAGTAAATGTAAACAAACTTCAAGAACTAAATATTTATGATAATAATATAATAATATAATATAATATAATATAATAATTCAGGGTGGCTGTTTTAATCAAGGGAAAAAATTCCTGGTCATTTCTTGGTCTTTTTCAGGTTTGCAACAAAAAATTAGATGACATCTTTGCTGTTTTATTGATATCGTTTTCAATTGACCCAGGTATTATAATTGTGAAGAAGATTTTTTTATTGGCATCAGGGTCGATAATATTTATTTGTTTTGTGTTCTGCAATCAGTTTAAAAAATATATTTATTTTTAAATAAAATAAAAATTAGATTTTTGATTTTTCGTCCCGGACTGGCTTACTGGACTCGTCAGGAAGGCCATGTGAATCAGTCCTACCTTATACATTTTAATTGATCTAAACTCATTATGATGTAAATTTTCCAAAACAAAATTTTTTAAGTTTTTTTGTGAATTTAATCAATTTTGCAGTCAATAATATAGTGTCGAAACCAAGCCTCAATTTACGCAGTTGTAACAAGAATAATATACAAGGATAGAAATGTTGGAAGAGAAGAAGGAAGAAAATTACTGAGGATAATTCAAAATTCCTTTTTTGGGTAACTAATCAACTCACTAACCCAATAATAATTTCTTTTCAGCTTGGTAAATGTTGATCTTTTAATTTAAGGTTTGGCCCGTATCCGATACCGAAATATCATTTCAAATTTTTTTCTGTTTAAAAGAAAATCAAATCAAAATTTATATAAATTATATTTAGTTGAAACCCCTATCCGTGGTTGAAGTGCACTATATTATCGACTGCAAAATTTACTAAATTTACAAACAAACTTAAAAAAATTGTTGTTCGAAAATATACATTATAATGAATTTAGATCACTTAAAACGTATATGGTAGGACTGATTCACATAGCCGTATTGATGAGTCCAGTGAGTCAGTCCATGACGATATATAAAAAATCTATTTTTTACATTTTTTGTTTGAATTAATATGTATTTTGAAATTAATTGCAAAACACAAAGAAAATAAATATTATCGACCCTACTTACAATAAAAAAATCTTCTTTACAATTATAAAAGAAAAGTGGAACTCTTGAAGCTAATCTTTTTTTCATTTGAAATTATAAAAACTGAATTACAAATCAAAACTCTTAAAGTGCAAGTTTTTTGAATTCGAAACTTTTAAAATTAAAGCCTAATTTTTTTTTATTTAAACACTCGATTAATAAATAATTGTTAAACTTTTAAAAATTATACAATTCAAAGATTTGAAGAAATATATAAATCCACACTATCATTTTCAATTTTTTAAATTGAAGAATGAATCAACAAATTTATAGATTTTCAAAATGATATCTTCTTAAGCAATTTTAAGTTAGAAACATTAAAATATGAAAGAGTAAATTTTTTTTATACTCAACACTTTTTAAAATAGAAGTAAAATTATATTAATTTTAGGTGCTTAAAAATTAATAATTGTTCAATTGTTATTCATACACCAAACATTGTTTTGAAATATTTTCCAAATGTTCTCTTAAAATTATTATTTGAATAAAAAATCATAAAAAAATTATCCAGGAATCTTAAGAAAATGCATCTCTTTCTCCAGTTTCGACCTTTGATTGATGTATAAAACAGTCTCCGGATGGAAAGGTCAGTAAAATCAAAACAAAAACTTTGTTTCTTTGAAAAATGGCAACTTTTCGGACTCAATGTGGTCCCTTTTCAAGCCTATTGAAGACTGTTGAAAACATTATTTAATATAGTAAAATTTTACATAAAATTATAAACAAAACAAAAAATAAATCTTTGTCGATAAAAAATGATAAAAATGTGATGAGAATTTTTTTTTTTGTTTATAAGTTTGATTGGAAAAAATAAATACTAAAAGTAGCCGGAAGAGTCACTAATGATAAGTAATAAAAAAGAACAATAGGTATTAACAACAAGAAGTATAGACAGTAAAATTTGATAATAAATAGAAAAAATTATATAAAAAATATAAATAAATGGTGTATGATAAGATTTACCTTAGAACAGTCGTTTAGAAGACAAGTAAGAAAAGACTAGATTTTCCATGTTTACAAAATTCGGTTGAGAAAAGGAAACAAAAAACAAAAAAAAAAGTTTTTGTTTTGATTTTACTGACCTTTCCATCCGAAGATTATTTTATACATCTTAAGAAAATTTGTGTATCATCTTGAAACCTCTCAAAATCCTTGAACAGCTTTCAAATTTTATTTCACAATGTTAAAAAATGTAGATTTTATTTTAAATTATGTGGAATGTTTTCACATTTCTAATTGTTCTTAAAATTCTTTTAAAAATTCGAAGTTTTTTCTCGAATGATCCTAATTTTTTCTAAAACTGTTATTAAATCCTGGAAAATCAAAAAAAAAAAAGAATCACTTAAAATGTCGCAAATTATTTTTTGACAATTGTGGATGCGCTTTGAAATCTTTTTTAATATTCTGTTAAAATTATTTTTTTTTAATAAAAAGCGATTTTAAATTTTCCCAAGAATCTTAAGAAAAACTTTTTTATTATCTTCAAACTTTTCAAAACCCTTTAAAAGCTTCAAAATTTTATTTTGAAGTCTTCAAAAATTTACATTTTGTTTCGATACTTTTTTGGAATCTTTTCAAGTTTAAAATTATGTTTGAATCTTTTCAAAACTTCTAAATATCTCTTCAACTTACTTGAAGTTTTCCTAAATGAACAATTGTTCAACTATTATTTATACACAAAAATCATCAATTTCACTTACGAATAAAAATTTTTTTAAAAAGAACAAATTAAGATTCTAACATTTGAAGATTAAAGTTAGCTCTCTGAAATTGTATTTGATTTATAATTGATCATTTTATATAAGCAGTCAAACCTTGCTGAATGTTAAGAAATTGTTATTTTTCCTAATTAAAAATTTCCAAAATGAATGGGTTACAAATGGATTATCCGGATCTTTTCGTACGAGAGAAAAGTGTTTATTTTCTTCGTTATTGTCGTAGCCCGAGTTGCAACCGTGAGCTATACACTTATATCCCATATTTTCCACAATTATTATTTTGCACACACTTATTAAAAAATATAGAATCTTCACTGTACTGCACATTCTTTGACTTCTTTTTGTGAATTTCTCCGATGAAACTCATTTATTTAATTAATTATAAGTTTAACCCATGCAATACAATACAAATGTCAGCCGTCCTGATTGGAGCGCCAACTGTTGGATTTGTTCACCGGCCGGACGCTAAGAAAATCAGAAAAGTGGGGACGATGAATGGAATTGACATACACGGAAAAAATTTATCCGTAAAAAAGTCACGAACTAGTAGCTAGGTCTCGGATATGAGAAAAATTCATCGGATATTTATGTATTTTCGTAAATAACCTACGAACTTTGAGAAAGATTGACGAACTCGATGTGAAAATTCTAAAACGGTTCATCACTTTTTTTTTACGTGAATAATTACAAAAATATTACGAGTGATTGGGAAAAGATTCTCAGAGCACTCACGAGCTTGCCCGACAAATCTGGGAACTCGAAACTAAGTCTCCCTGTACGTGGCCCACGCACACACGCGCGGTGCGTGTGTGCGCTCGAATGTGTGCCTCGAGCTCGTCGGATGAGTGGCTAGAAGTTTTATAATACCTATTTTGTTTGGCCTCGATGGCTGCGCCTGTTTACGCACTCCTGGTTTATGTTTAGAAACTGGTGAGTCAGCAGTGTTTGAGGTTCGAATCTTCTGAGTTGCAAATTTATAAATTAATATAAAATTAAATCGCACAAATAAAATTTTTCCTCTTTTTATTTCAGTCTGAAATTTTCAGGAACTGTTCGTAGGAAATTCGAGCTGTTCGTAAGAAACTTCGAAATTTATCCATATATTTCTCATAGAAATAAGGATTTAATGTTTCATTTTTTTATCTTGTATCCGAGACCTATGTTAGCTACAAGTTCGTGACTTCTTCACGGATAAATTTGTTCCGTGTAGGTATTGAATTATCGGTCATATATAATTATCTTATTTTGGTAAAACCTTTACATTTTTTCTTTTATTAATTTTTCAGAAAATTATATTCCTCATCTGTATAAATATATGTTACATTAATTAATTATAATTAATATCATTTAAATAGGTAAAAAATAAAAAAATCTTTTTTTTTGTTTGTTAATTTTTAGGTTAGAAATTATAATTGAAAAAATTTGTACCTTATAAGCTTCATTTTTGGAAAGAATTGTTGTTACATCTTTTGAAAAATTTAATTAGATCAATATTCTTCTAAATTCATACATTTTTTCCTTTAATAACTTGGTTAGTTTAGTAAAACAGTCGGAGCTTCTATTTCGCTCCATTTTTGCTACGATACATTCAATACCATACAGAGAGGAAGAGAGTTCTTAACAAGAGATGGAATAAGCAATGACGTATTAACGATTTATAATATAAGGTGCTATAGTTTCTATGTAGATCTAATTACAATATTGAATTTATGCCTTAAAAATTTTTAATAATTAATGTATATAAACCTATAATGTGTTATTTAAAATAATAAAAACTTAGAAAAAAAATTCATCAATTCAAAATTTAAACATTACAATTTTATTAAATTAGAGAGTCCAAAATTATATTATAAATTGGACTATAATTGTTAACATCTGAAATTATATTCAAACAATTATTACTGTTTTTCATTATAAAAAACATTTCTGCTATTAATCTTTTAAATTCATTAGGTTCATGATGTAATACTATAACATTATCCCAATCGATCAAATGTCCAGTTTCTACCTGATGTTTTGCTATGACTTTATGGTTTTTTGGATTTTGTCTAAAATTATCATGATGTTCTTTTATTCTTGTAGCAAGTATTCTACTAGTTTGACCCACATAACTTTTTTCACAATTCAAACATTGAATTTTATATACTGCATCAGTAAATTGAACATTGTCTGATAAATCTTTTCCTAATTTTATGAATTTATCAAGTTTAGAATCAATTCTAAAATTTGTTGTAATATTAAAATCATTTAAAATTCTTTTAATTTCAAAAGATAACTTACCATGATATGAAATTGATATTATTGGTTTAAAATTTGAATTTCTTACTATTTTTATATTATTTTGGTTGGAAAAAGAATCTGTAATTGTTTTGATTTTATTATTAACATGTATTTGAATAAATTGTATTGGGTAATTATTTAAAAGTAACGTTTTTTTAATAAATTCTATATTTGTACTGTGAAATGATTTATTTGATAATTTTAAAGCTGTATCTATAACATTTCTTACTATTGAAATTTTATGTTGTATTGGATGGTTTGAAAGAAAATTTAGATATCTGCCTGAATAAGTATTTTTACGGAACCAATCAGTTATGATATTACCTGAATCAGTTTTTATAACTTTAACATTTAAAAACGAAATAGAATTATTACTTTCAATTTCATGTGTAAATTTAAGCCTTGGATGATAAGAATTAAATTGATTTAATACATAAAGTAGTTTATCTTCAGGTAATATAAGGAACGTATCATCGACATATCTAAAATATGTGTGTAACGAAAAATTTAAATTTTTAATAACATTTGATTCTAAATCTGGCATAACTAAATCAGCTAATGTTGGAGAAATAGGTGAACCCATAATTGTTCCAAAAATTTTTCTATAAAAATTTGTATTGAATTTAAAAACTGTTTGTTCCATTAAAAATTTTATTCCTTCTTCAAGTTTTTCAATAGGCAATTCTGTATAGTTTTTTATATGAATCCATCTACTTAATATACTATTGATAACTAAATCGAGTGGTACATTTGTGAATAATGAAGAAACATCTAATGAAACCACGATATGATCATGTGGAATTGTTCTATTAATTATTTTATTTTTAAATTCAAAATAATTTTTTACTTCATATTTTGGTACTATTAAAGCTTTTTTAAGAATATTATTAAAAATATTAGCCATTTTATAAGTAGGTGAGTTTATTAATGATACTACAGGTCGAAGTGAACAATTATCTTTATGAACTTTAGGTAACCCATAGATTCTAGGAATGTTAGTATCATGAACTAAAATATCTTTTCGTAATAATTCTTTATCTAAATAACCATTAACTCTCCAAGAATTTAACAATTTAAAAGTTCTATTTTTTAATTCTTTTTCAGGGTTTTCATTTAATTTTTCATAAGTTTTAGTGTCATTTAATAATTCTTGCATTTTATTATTATAAGATTTCTTTCTTAGTATTACTGTAATGTTACTTTTATCTGCATGAGTTATTAGTAATTGTTTATTAGCTTTGATAAATGTTTGTGTTTTCTTAATGTTTTGTGCTAAAATTCAATAACAATTTTTATAGACAAATTTTTGGAACACCTATGGGTTCACCTATTTCTCCAACATTAGCTGATTTAGTTATGCCAGATTTAGAATCAAATGTTATTACAAATTTAAATTTTTCGTTACACACATATTTTAGATATGTCGTGATACGTTTATTATATTACCTAAAGATAAACTACTTTATGTATTAAATCAATTTAATTCTTATCACCCAAGGCTTAAATTTACACATGAAATTGAAAGTAATGATTCTATTTCGTTTTTAAATGTTAAAGTTATAAAAACTGATTCAGGTAATATCATAACTGATGGGTTCCGTAAAAATACTTATTCAGGCAGATATCTAAATTTTCTTTCAAACCATCCAATACAACATAAAATTTCAATACTAAAAAATGTTATTGATACAGCTTTAAAATTATCAGATAAATCATTTCACAGTACAAATATAGAATTTATTTAAAAAACGTTACTTTTAAATAATTACCCAATAGAATTTATTCAAATACATGTTAATAATAAAATCAAAACAATTATAGATTCTTTTTCCAACCAAAATAATATAAAAATAGTAAGAAATTCAAATTTCAAACCAATAATATCAATTACATATCATGGTAAGTTATCTTTTGAAATTAAAAGAATTTTAAATGATTTTAATATTACAACAAATTTTAGAATTGATTCTAAACTTCATAAATTCATAAAATTAGGAAAAGAGTTATTAGACAATATTCAATTTACTGATGCAGTATATAAAATTCAATGTTTGAATTGTGAAAAATGTTATGTGCACTGTTAAAAATAGTATTAAATTTAAAATACCAATGTATATTAAAATTAATATCTCAAGCATATGAAATCCCTATTTAGGTACGTGTTTATTAAATTTCATATACAATCATCATAAACGCTCAGATAATTCCATTTTACACAAAATCAAAATAAGATTAGCAGTAATTTTCGATTCTTAATAATAAAACATGATACCTTCTTGCAATTAATCAAAAATAAAATTGGATTTTAAGTCGAAAAGTTCAATTACGTAAAGAAATGACAGACCTAACCTACAATCAACTATACTCACATTAAATTTCTACCATTCAGGGCAATTTTTGGAAAGAGTTCCACTTGTACGTTGCACTTTAATCATAAAAAGCAATTCAATCGACGAATTCTAGATTATTACTTCAATTGCGAATATTTGATAAGATTTAAAGAAATAAAAGCACTTTGAGTTTTCAAGCACGCTGCTATACCGACATGTGTATTAAATTTAATACTCCCTTCACCCATGCTACTGCCCTTTTGTCCCCCCTTTCGTGTATCAATACCTCCATGCTTATCCCACTCCTTTCCACCTCCACGCACTCCTCCAACCAGTGCTTCACTCTTGCCTCCCCCTTCCCACATAGTTCACACATCCTCTTTTCCCTATCGAGCCAGAACCTATTGAAACCCTCCATGCACCCACATCTCATCCTCGCCATAAGATCCTGACTTCCTTTCTCTCCTTTCTCACACAAATATTGCGCTCTCGCCCTTGGCATAATCCACACGTAGTTCCCATTAAACCTTGTCTCTCTTATTCTCTCTTCCCCTGCTGTCTTCTCTCTCTCCATGCTGTTTTTCTTAACCAACTCATATACCTTCCTTCCTTCCTCATGCATCCTTCTCAATTCATCAATATGCAGTCCATTCGTTCTAAAATACCTTTCTCTTTCAACCTCCATCTTCCCACCCCCTCTCCTGTTCTCCTTCTCCCACCAACACTCCCTAACCAGCTTACTTCCCCCCTCTTCCAAAAATGTCTCCTCATATTTACACGCTCGACTCCCCGCTAGAATCCCTACACTCGTTCTCCCCGTCTCCCTCCTGACAATATAATTAGGCGTGTTCCTTGCCAACCCCAGTGTCCACTTTACATACCTCTCCTGTATCCTATTTACCTCTTCGCTTTCCTTCCACCCCCACACCTCTACTCCATACAATAGCACACTCATCACTAGTGAGTCAAACAATTTCATTCTCCTCCCAAAATCATCTGCGAATAACTTCTTTCTCAACCCCCACACCTGCCTCATCACCACATTTGCCCTCCTCACTCTCTCTTTTATGTGACCATCCACTCCGCCATTCCTCCGAAACAAGAAGCCCAGGTACACAAACTCTTTCACCGCCTGCACCGCCTTTCCCTTCCACTTCCACTCCCCTTCCTTATCCCTTCCACCTCCTTTTCTGAAAACCATAACCTTGGACTTTGAGGCCTCCTCGCTTTTTGCCAACAACACTATGTCATCTGCATACGCTAGCGACCAAATTCTAACCCCTCCTATCCTGACTCCTCCTACCACTCCGGCCTCCAGCTTACTTTCCATATCCGCAATTAAAATCGCAAAAAGCGTCGGGCTAAGCGGACACCCTTGTCTTAACCCCCTATCCATCCAGAATCCCTCCGAAATCCCCTGTCCTCCTCTTACCTTATCTTTGGTTTCTTCATATATCTCCCTTACCCTCTCGATCAGGCCTCTCTCCACTCACCTCTCCTGCATCGCCACCACAACCTCCCCCTATCCACCGACGGAAACGCGCCTTTTAGATCCACAAAAAACGCGTATACTCTCGATCCCTTCTTCGCTAATTCTCTATCCACCACGTGCTGCAGAACGTAGATATTGTCGATAGTACTCCTACCTGCCCTAAAGCCCGCCTGCGTCTCTGGCAATATTCCTTTCCCATCGACATCCTTCCGAAGCCTCTCCGCTACTACCATCGCGTATACTTTATGCGCCGTATTCATTAGCGTAATCCCCCTATAATTTTCCTGCCTATCCCTCTCTCCTTTCTTATACAGAGGCACTATTAATCCTTCTCTCCACCCTCGTGGGAATCCCTCCCCCCTCCATACATTCTTCACTACCTCCTTCAGCCTCTCCCTAACCTCCTGTGTACTAAACAGCCATGCTTCGTTCTCTAGTCCATCCAGCCCTGCTGATTTTGACCTTTTTAACTTCCTTATCTGTTTCTCTATCTCCTCGTCATTCAACTCCTCCATCTCTGCCTCCCCCGTTCTTCTACTCCCATCATCTCTCTTCCTTGAATCTGAGCCCTGAAATGATTCTTTAAAAAACTCCCTCGACTCCTCACTCCCTATCTTGTCGCTTATCCCTACTCTACGCTTCCTAAACCTATTTATTATCTTCCAGACGTCCCCTTCTGTCTTAACATTTCCTAACTCCTCCTCCATCTCTTTCTCCTTTTCCTGTTCTTTCTTCTTACACATCAATCTAAACCCCTTCCTAATTTCTGCGTACTCCTCCCTTTTCGCAGTACCCTATTTCCACTTCTTATACTTCCTCTTCACCTTTCTTTTCATCTTTTTACATTCCCTATCCCACCACGGCTTCACCATTCCTTTCTTCTTCTTTTTGAATACCTTCTTTTGCACGCACCCTTTCACTTTCTCTTTTAAATCCTCCCATATCTCTTCCACCGTCTCCCCTTCGAAGCGTACCTTCCCTAACTGCTCCTTATATTTCTCTATCGCCTCCCTCGTCCAGCTAACCCTCTCCCCCGTCGACACTTCTGCCCCACCTTGCCTTCCGCCGTTCTCACCCCTTATCCACAACCCTAATGGCTGATGGTCTGATTCTACCCTCCCTTCTACTGCGAATCTCTCCATCTCCTCCCACCCTTGCATATTCATAACTACATAATCTATTACCGATACCCCCACCTTACCTACGTATGTGTATTCTCCCTCTTCGTCCCCAGTTGCCATACCATTTGCCACCGCCCAGCCTCTATCCTCCATCCAGTCCCTTAGAATCTCCCCCTCCTTATTTATTAACCTATCCTTTGAGTTCCTTTCGAAGCTCTCCCCTTCCCTGTAAAGGCCCCCTTCCCTCCCCATCCTCGCGTTAAAGTCCCCACCCAGTACCACCATACCCTCTTCTCTTTCACCTAACAGGTCTTCCACCCTTTCTTTAATTCTTTCCATCCCATCCTTATTGTACACTGTCACAAACTTACACATTACCCCTCCTATCTTTACTTTCCTCATTTGCACTCCCTCCCCCTCTACCTCTCCGTGAGCTTCTTCCTCTAATCCATCTCTAATCCCCGTTATAATTCCCCCACTAGCCCTTCCTTTCTTCTTCACTCTGACCGCCTCCTGGAGTCTCCACCTATACCCCCTTGGCAGCTTTGGCTCTATTCTATCCCATTCCTTTCTTTCCACCCACGTCTCTACCAGTCCTACCACATCAAATTCCTGGATATACCTCCAGAACTCCTCATCCTTCTTCTTTACCCCTTCTACGTTCCAGTAAAGCACCTTCACAACTCCTCTACCCTGCATTACCCCCGCCCCCCTACTTACTACGAAACAAATTCCCCTGCACTTCCTTCAACACCTCTTTCTCCTCGTCCCACACCCACATTTTCTCGTCTATTTTTATTTTCCGATATCCTACCTTCGCCGATCTCCCTTCACTCCTCTCCCTCCTAGCCCTGTCGTACAGCATTCTCTGTACATCCCTTTCCTTTCTTGTCAAATCGTGATCGATGAAAACTTCCTTATCCTTTATCCTATTTTTATTTCTCATTACCCCCAATTTTTCTTCCCAGCTCTCCAACTCCACAACCGCCACTTCTTTTTCCTTTCTCCCCTCCAACTTAACTTTCCCTATCCTGCGTTTATTCCACCCTATGCTCTGTAGCAGCGCTTCCACGCCCTCCCTTTCTTCCCCGCTCTTCATCTTCAACCCTCTTATCACAATATTATTTCTCCTGTCTGCCTTCTCCTTTCTCTCCATTCTCCACTCCATTGCCCTTATCCTTTCCCTATCCGCCCTCTCCTCCTTTTCATTCCTACGCTCTCCCACTTTCTCTTCTATCATATTCCCTACCATCTCCCAAATACCTTTAATCTCGCCCCCGCTACCCCCGACTCCTATTTCCATTTCCGTCCTGCCCTCCACCTTCTCAAGCCTTTTTTCCGTCCTTTCTTTCCACGCCTTAATCTCCTCTTCCATCTGTTTTATTTTAACTTCTTTTTCTTTTCTTTCCCTCTCTAACCCATCTACTCTCTCTCTCAGCTCTTTCACCTCCTTTTCCCATTTCTCATCTCTGATTCGCAGGTCTTCCCTCATACCTTCCATCTGCTCCTTGGTCCCCCTTACGTCCTCCCTCAGCCCCCTGATCTCGCCTAACAACATCCCGAGAGCCTCCTTTCCAACATCCCCTCCATTTTTTTGGGGGGTGACCTCGGTGTTATCCCGTTTTTTTTAAACGGGCTCTCGACCTCGCTTTTCTCCGGACTCTCTTGGCTGTCTCTCTTCCTTTTCAAGAGATCCTCCCCGTCACTTGCGCTTGACGCTCTCTCCCTTACCTTCTCGCTTCCTTCGTTGCCACCGTCCCGGTTTCTCCCTCTCCCCGACGCACCGCTCGACACCGGGCGACGCGTTGTTGGCCGTCGTGGCTTGTGGAAAATTCCCTCCCCGTCGGTTTCACTACCAGCACTGCCAGTACTCTCGCTGCCCACCTCCCGCTCTACCGCCGGTAAATGGGATCTATCCATGCAGTACCTGCCGCAACCGACAGATGTCTCTGCAAAATGTTGGCGTGTTTCGCCGCCAAATTTTCCTTTTTTTCCCCCCCCCTTTTTTTTTCAATTCCTCAGTCCCTGCAGACACCCCTTTCTCTCCCTTAGCATCCCCTAACTTTTCGAGAACCACCCTTGAACCCTCGAAAGCCCAGGACTCCTGACCACGAACTCCCCCAATTACTTGCCAACCTAACCTCACTTTCCCTATCCAGCTAGATACCACCTCCCACCCACGCTGAAACTCACTTTTTATCTCCCCAATTCACCCCACACAACCCTACTCACCTCCTCGGCTTCCACCCTCACACTCCACTCACACCTTCCACACAAATTCCGTAAAATTCTCTCTCCACCTGTCACTAAACACGTTCTCACTTCCGCCACCAACATGCAAGCAAGAAAGTAGGGAATGCGAGCGAGGCGAGGCGAAGCGAGGAAGGCAATGCGATAAGAGCGAGCGGCGTTAGATATAAGGTGTGGAAGGATGTTAGTTTTAAGGGTTAGTTGTAAGAAAATTCTGTAAAAAATGGAAGTGTAAGCAAGTCAATTTTTTAAGGCCAGCAGGCTGAAAAATAAACGTTTATCTAGTATTAAATTTAATACAGATTTTTCTAACAGTGTGGGTCAAACTAGTAGATTACTTGCTACAAGAATAAAAGAACACCATGATAATTTTAGACAAAATTCAAAAAACCATAAAGTCATAGCAAAACACCAGGTAAAAACTGGACATTTGATCGATTGGGGTAATGTTATAGTATTACATCCTGAACCTAATGAATTTAAAAGATTAATAGCTGAAATGTCTTTTATAAAGAAAAACAGTAATAATTGTTTGAATATAATTTCAGATCTTAAAAATTATAGTCCAATTTATAATATAATTTTGGATTCTCTAATTTAATAAAATTGTAATGTTTAAATTTTGAATTGATGAATTTTTTTCTAAGTTTTTATTATTTTAAATCACACATTATAGGTTTATATACATTAATTATTAAAAAAATTTAACGCGTAAATTCAATATTGTAATTAGATCTACATAGAAACTATAGCACCTTATATTATAAATCATTGATACGTCATTGCTTATTCCATCTTTTGTTAAGAACTCTCTTCCTCTCTGTATGGTATTGAATGTATCTAGCAAAAATGGAGCGAAATAGAAGCTCCGACTGTTTTACTAAACAAACCAAGTTATTAAAGGAAAAAATGTATGAATTTAGAAGAATATTGATCTAATTAAATTTTTTAAAAGATGTAACAACAATTCTTTCCAAAAATGAAGCTTATAAGGTACAAATTTTTTCAATTATAATTTCTAACCTAAAAATTAACAAAAAAAAAGATTTTTTTATTTTTTAACTATTTAAATGATATTAATTATAATTAATTAATGTTACATATATTTATACAGATGAAGAATAGAATTTTCTGAAACATTAAAAATTGTGATGAACTTTAACATGGAAACGGAACTTCAAGGTCCTGAAGAGGAAAACGTTATAGTTTTCGAAACGTCGACAACAGAAATAAAGAAATTTTTAACAACGAATTTCTACTGATTGGTCTGAAGTATGTCAATTTTACCAACTAAATATTAATTTCTCATTAAATTATATCACTCAGACAAACAACAGCGCTTTAACAACATTTTTATTTTAACTTCTTTTATTAACTGAACTTCATTAAATTATCAGTATCCACCGAGTCTTTATCGTCCAGTGCTACTGCCATTATAATTACCCTGCGGTTTCTACTTTATCGTCTGTAGTTATATTATCTATATTATATATATATATATATATATATATAATATTATTTTTTTGACATAATACATTCGTTGTTTTCAAAATTAATGAAAGGGCGCGATTGTGAAATATTCTCGACTTTATCAAAATAATGGCAAGGCAATATTATGAATATTTTAAATAAAATAAATAATGCCTTGAATGCATCTGCGCTCGCAGAAATACCACGAATTTTGATAAAATACAAGAAGAATTAATTAATAATTGAATAATTTTTTCAAATAATTTTCTACTGCTACACAATTACCAAAAAGTTGACAAGTTTACGTCTTAGCCGTTTTTAACATTTCCTTCAAATAACACATTTTTTCTAAAATTATTTCGGTGAAGTACTCATATCAAAGCACAAAGAAGTAAAGTTTTACCATTTTAGATGACTTTATTGAGAAATTATATTTATATTAATCTTCAAATCCATTTATTCACTTTTAAGAATTTTTATCTGTGAAATTGAATACTCTTTAATTGTAACTTTTCAAAATTGTAAAAATTTGAATTGTACATCAATAACATTACAACGTTCTTAATTTTGACAAATTACAATTAAAAATTATTTAAAAATTAAAAATTAATTCCAAGTCATCAAAATTGAACTGTTCCAAAAAATGTTCCATTTAGAAAAATTTGAAATATAAATCTTAAATATTACAGACTTTGTAATTCTATATTTTCAAAATTCAAGAATTTTGAATTGTACATCCTTAAAATGTGATAGTTTTCAATTTTTACAATCTACAATTGAACATTTTGTAATTTTGATGATTTAAATATGAAATATAAATTTTGAAGTTGCAGAATAAAAAACATGACTCTTGGTCTTCACTATCATCAAAATTCAAGAATTTTTATATTTAAAATTGACAGTTTTTAATTTCAACTCTTTCAAATTCAAAAAAATTGAATTGTAGAGCATCAACATTGAAAAGTTTTTAATTTTTACATTCTACAATCAAAAATGTAGATACTGAATATTAAATAATTTGTAATTCTACATTTTCAAAATTCAAGAATTCCTCTTTTTCACCTTTTTCAAGAAACTTTCCTTTTTGTCGTTTTCGCTTAAATTTCAACTGAATTAATAGAACCCAATAAGAAAATTCAACTATTTTCCACAACTGAAAATTCAACTTATTTATTTTTGGCTGAAAATTGACCGTTTTCATTTACAAGTTCAACAGCAGCATTTTTCATTGAAAATTCATGTTTTTCGTTAAAAATTCAACTCCTTGGCTGAAATTTAAACTACTTTGTTAAAAAATATATTTATCTCTTTGTTTACAAATGCAAATATTTTTTTGAAAATTCTTTTTTTTTTAAACTGAATTTTTCAATCTGCAAATTTAACTATTTCATTCCTTGTAGAAAATTCACGGTTATTAGTCTAAAATTTGATTTTTTATAGAAAATTTATCTTTTTGTCTTGAAGTTTCATCTCTTTGGTTAAAAATTAAACTATTTTATTAAAGATTACCTTATTATTTGAAAAATCAAATTTTAGGTTTGAAAATTCAAAATGCTTTCTAAACTGGGAAATAAGGTGATTTTTCACAAAAATTGAAGAATAATAGGGAAAGAAATTTTTCAAATTCAAATTAATGTTAATACCATATCCAATTCAACATAAACGCACTCAAGTGATCAGATTTTTAACCAAAAAAGATTTCCTGTAAAAAGAGATCAGTTTTTTACTGAAAAAGACGAATTTTCAGTCAAATATTAAAATTTTCAACAAAAAAATCAATTGTTAAGCAAATAGTGCCATTAGCAACCAAATAGTTGAACTTCCAAGCAGAAGACATATATTTTTTTAAAATAGTTGAACTTTTAACCAGATAGTAAATGTTTTAAGCCAAAAAGACGAATTTTTTAAGAGACATTAGAACTTCAAAAAAACAGTTAATTTTTACCCAAAAAAGATGGCTGGTCTACAATAAAACATGCATTTTTCTTTCAGAAGAACGAATTATCAATAAAATTGTGAGCTTAGAGAAGGTTATTTTAATTGTATAGCTTTTTTCCTCATGCAAAAGATACTTTGAAGTCTCTCAAAAATAAAATTGGTAAAATTTTACAGATGCAAGTAGCGAAAAGGAACCCACCTAAGATTATAAGAAAATTACTAATTCGATTAGTCAAGATATTTCCTAATTCAATAATGGAAAGCATCTAATTGCTTGACACAAAGAAATAAAATTTAGGACTATAAATAATAATTTTAAAAAGGTTATAAAAATGGAAAACGTACAAAATAGAAAAGTTTTATGAAATAGCGCGATATTGTAACATTCTTAACTCTGTTGAGATAATAAGAAGGTTAAACTGTGAAATCATAAACGTGATGTAGCCCTGCCCCAATTTAAAAACATTGCCTTCTGATTGTTTGAACAAAGCTGAGAAAAATAAGATTTTTTTACCATCTCTGAATGACGATGGATTCATGGACTCGAAATTTATAAAAATTGTTATGAATAATGAAGCAAGAGTTTATGAAGAATAAACAATGCTATAAATAGTAGGTATAGGTTTTGCAACAGTTTTAGAGAACATGATGATACTGTTTGGCCAGGCTGAATTTTTATTAACAAATGAAAAGTCTAGACAATTTTCCCATGAAAATATCACCATTTTAATAACAATTTAAGAAGGGAAGTTTTCATTTGATTGGAAGATTTGTTTTTTGTAGTCAAGAGATCTGACCTTGATATATTCAATGTACAAGTTTCAAATAATCTAATCAGATTTCAACGAATCTAGACCAAAACCAAAACCAATCAATTTTTAATCAAACGGTTGCATTTCTAACCAAAACGGATTAATTTTCAGCCAACACGATAAATTTTCTACTAAGAACATTATTTCTCAACGAAAAATATGGAAAGGGGAAGGAGCTAAAAAACACTGGGGAAATGGAAAGATTCCATTAATACACTTGGGATATGAAATATTGTTATATAAGCGCACACGAATAAGAAAAACGTCTGGGACTTAGCCTGGCGCTGCGGAGAGCTGGAAAAGTAGCACAGGGACGCTGGAAACGGCGACAAGGGGAAGTGGGGCACAAATGGGTGGACATGGGGCACAAATGACTCCAAAATTGATGCTTTGAAATGAACTTTGGAGATAGAAGAGCTGGAAAGAAGATGGTAACTCTGTTTTCAAATGACTAATTCTTGATAATGAAACTATAATTTTTCATGTTCAATGAGAGATCGAAAAAAACACTTCGGGAAATGGGATTGAGAAAAATACCAAAAACACTTGGGGAAATAGAATCGAGAAAAATACTTGGGGAAATGGGATGGATCGATGAAGACACTAGGGAAATGGGTTCGAAAAAGACACTTTGAATTTCTAAATGGATCGAAAAAAAATACCAAAAACTTATTAAAATACTTTGGAATTGGAAAGGGGTTTAAAAGAAAACACTGTGGAAAGGGGAAGGAGCTGAAAAACACTGTGGAAATAGAAAGATTCCATTAATACACTTGGGATATGAAATATTGTTATATAAGCGCACACGAATAAGAAAAACGACTGGGACTTAGCCTGGGGCTGCGGAGAGCTGGAAAAGGCGCACAGTGACGCTGGAAACGGCGACAAGGGGAAGTGGGGCACAAATGGGTGGACATGGGACACAAATGACTTTAAAATTAATACTTTGAAATGAAGTTTGGACATAGAAGAGCTGGAAAGAAGATGGTAACTCTGTTTTCAAATGACTAATTCTTGATAATGAAACTATAATTTTTCATGTTCAATGAGAGATCGAAAAAAACACTTCGGGAAATGGGATTGAGAAAAATACCAAAAACACTTGGGGAAATAGAATCGAGAAAAATACTTGGGGAAATGGGATGGATCGATGAAGACACTAGGGAAATGGGTTCGAAAAAGACACTTGGAATTTCGAAATGGATCGAAAAAAACACCAAAAACTTATTAAAATACTTCGGAATTGGAAAAGGGATCAAAAGAAAACACTGTGGAAAGGGGAAGAAGCTAAAAAACACTGGGGAAATGGGTGGAACATTATATAAATACACGTTGGATAAGCAAAAGCGGACATCTCAGTCTGTGCGCTTGCAGAACTACTAGGGAGAGACCTGGAAACGGCAAAAGTTTTGGAAAGGCGAATGAGCTAAAAAGACACTGTGGAAAGGAGGAGCTACAAAACACTGGGGAAATCGGAAGATTCTATTAATACACTTGGGATCTGGGGAGTTTCTTATTGGGTACCGTTAATTTAGATCGCATTAAAGCGAAAAAACAAGAAAAGGGGAAAGAGAGAAAAAGGAGGAATTTTCTTAAAAACAGGGAAAAGAAAATGTATTCTTTAAAAAAGGGGAATAGGAGAAAGATTGGGAAGTCTGAAATATGAAAGTGATTTTCAAACTGATCAAGTTGGTATTATACATATTCAAAACGTTCATGATTTTTTTTGTTTTATCATAGGCGCATGTCCTTTCCGACCTTTAGCATCATGTAAAATTCATACCGGTCACAAATGCATATATTGATCTCTATTTGCACACTTTCTTGATTTTAACAAATATATTTTAGGCACTTTGAAATTTTGATTTTGGTTTCAAAAATCTCTGTCTAAAATGGTAAAATTTTTGGTAATCGCCCTGATATACTTTCTTCTTGCAGAAGTAGTTTGGCCATTTGGAAAGACCAACGTTTCTCCTGCCCCCTTCAAACTTGAGGTTGATCAGTACGATGGTCTAGATGGAGAAACTGGTGTTCAAATCTTCACTTTATTACCAGGCACTTATGCTACTAGACAACCATAAAAAGCACCTCATTGGAGTGATCATTGGGGGTATAGATTTTTAGATTGATCTAGAATTTCCTTATTATTTATTCAAATAACACGTTCGTTCCGCAACACTTCTTCGACCCAGGTTGCTCATCAATCTCTCTAGGAATCACCCCAAGTGAAGACCCTCAAAGACTCATTATGTAAAGCTGCCCACTCGGGACCATTAGTATACAAGGTCTTTTGTTTCAGGAGTCACCTACTCCACACTGACGATTCTTTCCGTGGTCTGCCTCTGGTCATACTGCCATTTACTTTACATTGATACACTTGTTTCGTTAGTCGTTCTTCTTTCATTCTCTGAACATGCCCAAACCATCTTAACGAACTTTTTTCCTATATGTCAACTAGTGTTTGTTCTACACCACATTCTTTAGAGATTATCTCATTACTTGCTTTGTCCATCAGCGTTTTATCGCACATCATGCGCAGGAATTTCATGATAATCGCGTTAATTTCACGCTTATCCTTTTATTGGTAGGTCCAGGTCTCGCTACTGTACAGCGCAGTCTGTATAAATATGAAATCATGTATAGCCCTCTTAGCTTTACTTGATATATTTTTACTTCCAATAATGGGACCTGCTTTACCGATAACCTTCATACCCTCGTTTATATGCCTATCTCACTCTCCATCTATCTTTTCATCATTTGTGAATAGGCTACCAAGATATACGTACTTATCAAATTGTTATATTCTCTCAACGTTTAGGATAATTTTGCAGATTGTTTTCTCTAACCTTCCTTTCAAATACCATGATTTTTGTTTCATTTACGTTAATTTTGAGGTCCATGTTCCTAATGCTTGTATTCAGTTAGCTTAACATACTTTGCAAGTCTTCGATTGACTCTGCCATAAAAATCTTACTATCTGCGAACGCTAACCCACGTACCCTCACTGTTCCGAGATCCACACCTTTTTCGTCGAAGGGGGCCATTCTTAGACAGTTGTCCACGAATATAATAACTAGCCGTGAGGACATAACGCATCCTTGCCTAACACCATCTTGGATAATATCAAACCAGTCACTAAGTTTCCCATTTACTCTTACACTGCTTTGCTATCAGCATGTATTGTTTTTATTGCTTGTAGGAGCCATCCATATTTCACTTACGGTATTGTGTTATTATTATCTCCCTTTCCTTTGTAATGTGAATTATTCTGAATTTTAGAATGTTAATCCAGCATCCTTAGCATGTAAAAATGTCTCAATCACAGTGTTTAAAAAACTGATTGAAGTCCATAAAAGCATAAAAGTCGAAGATAGTGGACTGTATTAACTATAGCGTTATTCTTCGTTGTGCCGGATGTTTCCATTTAGACTTGTTGAAGGGAAGGGTTTTTTATAGAACCAAAACCATTGTTAATAAATCAGATAAATCCAAATTCAAAGAAGTTAAATTTGAATATACAGCTACAAGTGAAAAATCGAACAACATTATAATTAACAGATGGGATGAAAATTAATTTATTTCCTCTATAGATACCAAAGAACTAAAAGCGAATTCAACTGTTATCCCTAGAGCTTATGGACTACCAAAAATTCATAAAACCGGTTATCCTCTTAGAATAATTATTTCTACTATCAGCAGTCCAACCTCTAAATTAGCTAAATATCTCTCCAACTTTCTAAAAGTTTTAACGGAAATATCTAGTTTTTTGGTTAAAGATAGCTGGCAGTTTGTCAATGACATTACAAGCTTCAAAATGCCTGAAAAACATAATCTTATATCTTTAAATGTGGTCAACTTATTGCCTTCAATTCCAATAAATCTAGCTCTACAAATTATCAAAAAGAAAAGGGATGAAATAGCTCCATACACTTTAATACCAAGAGCTGAATTCCTAAGTGCAGTTGAATTTTGCTTAAGATCTACATTTTTTAAATTTAACAACAAAAATTATGAACAAATGGAAGGAGTAGCCATGGTATCTCCGCTTTCTCCTGTGATAGCGGACATTGTTATGAATACTCTTTAAATTGACTGTCTTTCAACCTTAAATTTTGAAATACCATTATATAAAAGATACGTTGATGACATTTTCATGGTCATTCCAGAATCGAAATTACAAGAAGTTTTAGGAATTTTCAACTCATTTTACTCAAGTCTTAAATTCACTTTTGAACAAGAACAAAACTATAAAATTAATTTTTTAGACGTATCTGTCACTAGAACCAATAACGAATCTCTGCTTACCAATTGGTACCACAAATCCACTTGGTCCGGTAGGAACCTACATTTCCTATCACAACATCCTTGGTCACAAAATAAAGGAATGATTTTTGAACTCATAGATAGAGCTATTGAACTATCTTCATTCAAATTTAGACCGCAAAACATCAAACTAATACAATAAACTTTAATTCAAAATGGTTACCCTATTAATCTTATTAATAAACTTATCAAAATCCGAGTTAATAATATTTATAATCAACTGGATAAAAAAGAACTCAATAATTCCATAAGTTTCATTGTAGTTCGATATATATCTCGGAAATAACTGACAAACTTGCTACTATTTTACGACACAATTACATAAAAGTAATTTTTAGGGCGATAAAATCAAACTCAAATCTTTTTCCGTCTCTACAGTTCTACTTTACCAAACTAACTTTATTACAAGCTTTCTGTCATCAATTTTCATGCAATAATTTTTTTTAAGTTTTTTTTTTATTTTATCTAATACACAACGGCCATACGACGCTGAAAAAACCAGTTCTCGTCCGATCACTGAAGTTAAGCAGCGTTGGGCGCGGTTAGTACTTGGATGAGTGACCATTCGAGAATACTGCGTGCTGTTGGCCCGTCGTGGGTGTCGTGAGCCCAGACTTGTAGTTATTTACTACAAGAAACTATCCACCTAGAAACACTACCTGAATCGGGTAGTGTCACGCCTACCCTGGAAGGGAAATGGCTTAATGGTATACTTAATGGTATACACAGGTATTTTATTGTTGACATAGCCAACATCAAAATCCAAAAAAATTTGTGATGTCAACAATCATTATGCATCTTAAAGTACATAATGATAAACATTGCTGTTGTTTTGGACATTCTCACATTTTTCCTTTTCTCAACCGAAATCTCTTCTTACTTGTCTTCTAAACTTCTCTTCTAAGGTAAAACTTATCATATACTATTTATTTATATTTGTTGTATCATTGTTTCTATTCATTATAAAAAATTTTATTGTCTACACTTGTTGTTAATATCTATTGTTCATTTTTATTATTTATGATTTGTGTATAATTTTATGTGAAATTTTACTATAATAAATAATGTTTTCAACAGGCTTCAATAGGCTTGAAAAGGGACCACATTGAGACAAAACGTTGCCATTTTTCAAAGAAACAAAGTTTTTGTTTTGATTTTACTGACCTTTCCATCCGGAGATATCGATCAAAGGTCGAAACTGAAGAAAGAGATGCACACTGTTCCGGCTAATACATGTCGGTTTTCTCTAATTGTATTTGTATTGTATGACTGTGTGCTGCGTGAGTGTTATTGTCTCTTTCTAGCGTTTGCGTAGGTATGAACCTTTGCTTGTCTACCCTGTTATCTCCTCTCATCACCGGACGAATTGAGGTGGTCAGGGTCAGTGTCGAACGTTACGAAGTTCGAGTCGGTACCTCTTACTCGTCTTATTTAAATTAATTATGTCAGTTTTATGTAGCCTTTGCTAGAAGGCAAAAACTTTGACTCTCTTTTGAATAAATTATATCTACTTGGTGCTCAACAACTAATAATCCTGACTCAGTGACTTTTTTACCAACAAAACTTTAAATCCTGCATGTGCATTGTTTTTCTTTAAGTGCTTATCTCAACATTATTGGTCCTTCGAGCCGGATGAGGGCTTCAGCTGGTGGATTACAGTGTTCTTTGCAGGATTGAAGTGACTAATGCGAGGTGTTCTAAAGGTGCATCGCAAGGGCGGTTCTGTGGAAAAGTAAATGTGGCGGATTTCGAGCGTCTTGTTGCGAAATCGCACGGTGATAGTGCCGTGAAGTCAATTTTCGGCGATCGATACCTGACGTCACGAGAACGCGTCCCGCGCTCTGGTCAACAGGTGCCTCGTTACACTTGCTCGTACGATGTGTATCCCTACGCCGGTGCGTGCGCAATGCTTGGTGTTGATCGGCAGACCATCACTGCCCACAAGTCGCTTCACAGAATGACAGGTTTGCGAGAGCATGTACTTTTCCTACTCTACGTTTGGTAAGTGTTTGAAGACTTTTGAACAGCTGACACCTTGCAGCGCTGTGCTTCGTAATATTCGACACCTTCATTCTAAAACTGTATAGTGCTCCGCTGTCATACTGACAGAGTTGTGTTTTTCTTGAACTTTTTTTGACTTTTTAACGTGTTTCGACTTTATTCGAATTTTGACTTTTATTTTTTGATGAAACTGTGAAAGTGTATCGTTATTTATTTCGATTCTTTTTAACT
>CAKNYM010053136.1:112760-128637 GCA_932195095.1 Andricus curvator | reverse complement strand
CCGATCGTAGGTGAGCCCACTGTCCCAGGAGTGATAACCCCCATACCATACCATACTACTGGGATCAATACCTCTTTGGCCCTATGCAGGTGAATCATTCCACACATCCCTTGCGGGCAGTGTCATCGCTGCAGTGTCCAATGGGCAGCAGGATTTTTCCCTTACAAGATTTTTAGTTTTGGTTCGGGTAGAGTTTCTAGGTGGGTACACGCTGCACCTTGGCTTGCCAGAACCCACCCATTGTGTATGAACGCGAATGGGTGGGTCCCCCCAAGCCATGGTTGTCGTGTACCTATTTTTTACCAGTGCTGGATTCACCACACCCACGACTGGCTCCTATCGGCTGTCCGCGACTGCGTATTCTTGTATTCGCAGTTAACCTTGGGGGCTGTTCAGCCTTACGGGCACATAAATATTAAGTGTATCGTTCAATAAAAGATTCTATAAAATTGAGCTCAAAATATTAACTCTTTTTTTTGTGAATCTGATATTAAAACTGAAAAGTGCATTTTGACAACAAAAACGTCATTCCCGTACGTGCGTTGAAACACAGTTTCGGAATGAAAAAAAATTATAAAAACCATTCCGTTACTTGTTCAGCGGTGTCATTTTTTTATAAATATTTTAAAAAAGCTAATAATTCACAGTGTTCTCGTTGATTTGCTCCCAAATGTATTTTATTGACGGTCGTTTTTAATTGTCAGTCAATCTTTCCTTTCTCGAATCATCCTGTAAATTTTACTTTAGTCCCAGGATTCTTATTTTAATATAACTATTTGATTACATTTTCAACAGTTTCGCACATCCTGTATAGCGACTGAAAAACCTTCTTTGGTTTAAAATTCAACTATTTTGTTAACATTTTTTGCTTCAATTTTTTTTACTGATAATTTAACTAATTCCTGTTTATTTGAACATTTATCTTCTTCAGATATAAATTCAACAATTTGGTCAAAAATTTCTGTATTTTGTTGAAACTTTGTCTTTTGTGGTAGAAGAATAATCTTTATGTTCAGAAATTTATTGCTATGGCTTAAAAATTTTGTTTACATTGAAAATTAAATTTTTCAACTGAAAATTAATCTATTTCATGTTTGGTTGAACATCTATTTTCTTCAATTGAAAATGCAACTACTTGTTTCAAAATTTCTGTATTTTGTTGAAACTTTGTCTTTTATGTCTTCATGGTGACTAATTCACCTTTTTTGTTGAAAATTACATTAAAATTAAAATATTTGGTTGAAAATTCACAAATTTTGTTGAAAATTATTATTTTCTGGTAGAAAATTAATCTTTTTAATTGAAAATTCATTTCTTTGGTTGAAAATTAGTTTCTTAATTGAAAATTGATTTTTTTTAACAAAAAATTTAACTTAATTTTTTTTCGATTTTTTGTATAAGCGCTTAATATTTTTGGTAGAAAATTCTTTTGTTTGTTTGATCAATTATTTCGTTAAAAATTTATTTTTTCTATAATTCGCGAAAAAGTGCCAGTTTTTCCACCTGTTTTTGGTGGAAAAAGTTACCGATTTTTGCTCGATGACGTGGCGCATGCGCAGTGCCAACCTTTCCGGGCAACAGTGACAAAAGTGGACAGATGCAGTGGAAAAAGTAAATGGACAGTGATAAAAGTGAGGCACAGTGGAAAAAGTAAATGTTATTTCGGGTGGGTTCGTGCTGCCTCGGGTGGACTCGGGCATCGTGCGCAGCCAACTTCATTCTATTTTCCGACTGTCGTCCCTAACCTAAAAGCAATTTCCTGAAAAGTCTCGAGTTGTGTATTTTGTATGTACTTTTGTCACTTGGCAAAAGCAAAAAAACATCGTCTGTTTCTCCGAAAATACTGTGCTTGGTTTTTTTCACGAAAAATCGGAAGTTTTGAAGCCCTCAACTTTATGGGCCAACTATTCAATTGTGAGAACCAGCTTATTATTACTGCCATATTATTGCCATGGTTTTGATAATTGCCATTGTCATTGTTGCGTCAATCGACAAAAAATCGCCTCTTTTTACACAAAAAACAGGTAAACAAAAACTAGCACTTTTTAACAAATTATAGAAAAAGTATCGTGTCCCACACATTGAAAAAGCGACGATTTAAAACTCGTGTGATAGCCACCCTCGCTCCGCTCGGGTAGCTAACTTCACACTCGTTTTAAATCTCTCGCTTTTTCAACTTGTAGCACAATATACTATTATTTGCTCAAAAACGTATTTCTCTAACTAAAAATTAAACTATTATATTTTTTGTTGAAAATGTATTTGGTTAAAAATTCAACTATTAGGTTGAAAATTTCAATAAAAATTTAAAAATTTTGTTAAACATTATTCTGTTTGGGTAGAAAATAATTCTTTTTGATTAAAAATTAATTTCCTTGGTTGCAGATTAGTTTCCCAATTGAAAATTGATTATTTTAACTAAAAATGTAACTACATTTTTTGTCGATTTTTTTTATAGACGTTTATTCTTTTTGTTAGAAAACTCATTTGTGTGGTTGATCAACCATTTTGTTAAAAATTTATTTTATTTGCTTAAAAACTTATTTCTCAAACTAAAAATTAAACTATTTTATTTTTTGTTGAGAGTATATCTTTTTCAGTTGAAAATTTATCTACTTTGTTGAAAATTTGTCCTTTTTTGGTAGAAAATTCATTTTCTGGGTTGAAAATTCAACTATTTGGTTAACATTTTTTCTTTGTAATAAAGATACATTAATTCAATAAAAAGTTCATTTATTTGGTTAAAAATTTAACAAATTTTGTTAAAGATTCTTTTTTTTCTTTGAGAATTAATTTGAAAAAAATTTTGTTTGCTAGATAATTGACATTTTTCAGTTAAAAATTCACTTATTTTGTTGGAAACTCGTCTTTTTTAGTGGAAAATTCAATTATAATATTATTCAATAATTTTTTGGTGAAAATATATCAACTATTACATTTCCCGTTTTTTTTTATCAAAGATTCAATTAAATGCGAACTAAATTAATAATAATCGTTAATTGTTGAAATCGCCAAAGTTTCATATAGTAACATTAGTTGAAGATGTTCCAATATTACATAATAAACAAAAAAGAAAATTATAAACAAATTATTTGTTGAAAGAATGTTCTCGACGACTTTACATAATTTCACGATTTTTTAAGTTATTTTGCAAGACATTTTAATGGAAACAATATTATAATAAAAAAATTTTCTCTCAGGATTATAATTGATCATATTATAAACAAATTCGTTTTTTTCTATGTCAGTCTTTTTAATTAGGAACTTTATGATAATTTCAGCAAAATTAATAATTTGTTGATTGATCTCTTGATTTTTCCAAACAAATTTAATAAACAAATGCATTATTCGGGCATTTGTCGGCAGAAAAAGTCGTTTTTTTAAATCTCAGTCCTTTCAGTTGGGAACTTTATGACAATTTCTGCAACATTTATAATGAGTTGATAAATTTTATGATTTTTCAAACAAATTTATTAATCAGGCATTTGTTGACAGAATAATTCGTTTTTTCGATAATGCAGTTGTTTATTAAATTTGTTTTTAAAAAAATATGAAATTTATCAACCAATTATAAATTTTGCTGAAATTATCATGAAGCTCCCAATTAAAAGGACTGACTTGAAAAAAAAAAACGAATTTTTCTGCCGACAAATGCCTGAATAATGCATTTATTTATTAAATTTGTTTAAAAAGATCATGAAATTTATCAACTGATTATGAATGTTGCTGAAAATGTCACAAAGTTCCCAACTGAAATGACTGGAATTGAAAAAAAACTAATTTTCCTGCCGAGAAATGCCTGATTAATGCATTTGTTTATAATATTAACAATAATAATCTCAAGAAGAAATTTCTTCATCTTTCTATTGTTTTTATCCAAATTTCTTTCAATATAATTTTAAAAAAACGTAAAATTATGGAAAATCGAAAAAGATATTCTTTAACAAATAATTTGTTCAGAACAATTTTTTCTTTCATTATGTAATATTGAAACATCTTTATCTAATTTTACTCTATGAAACATAGGCGATTTCAACAATTTCCCTGTCATTGACGAGCACCAGGAACCTCAAATAGAAAAAATGGCAATTTTTTTTGTCATATTTGTTTATTTATACAAAGAAAATGAAAGCCTGATCTGAAAACCAGGCTCCACAAATCATATTAGAAATCTTATCAGCTTTTTTTTCAAATTTTTTTTATCAAAACCTGTCGATATTTGTGGGCTGCACGTTATTTTGAACTAAAAAAGTCATATTTTTCCCACTGTGCGACGGCCGATTCGTACGAACCAATATTGACATAGGGCCCAAAATTGACATAGGAACCAAAATTGAAATAGGGCCAAAAATTAACAAAGGGCATAAGATTTACACAGAACCCAAAATTGACATATGGTCCTGATTTGACATAGGGCCCAAAATAGACATTGGGCCTAAATAAATACAGGGCCGAAATTCTACATTAGGCCCAAAAATGATATAGGGCCCAAAATAGACATATGGCCTAAAAGTAACATAGAGCCCGAATTGCGCATAGGGCCCAACATTGAGAAATGATCCAAAATAGACAAAGAGCCAAAAATTAACCAAGGGCCAAAATTGATATAGGGCCCAAAACAGACAAGGGGTCAAAATTTAAGTTTGGGTCCGAAATTCGCAGAGGGCCCAGAATAGACAAAGGACCTAAATTTGAGATCGAGTCCAAAATTTACATAGGGCCCAAATAGCCATATGGCTCAAAATTAATATAGAGCCCAAATTCAGCATAGCGCCCATAATTGACATAGGGCCAAGAATTGACAGAGGGCCCAAAGTAGAAAAGGGACCAAATTCATATAGGGCCCAAAATAGGCAAGGAGTCCAAATTTGAGATAGGATCCAAAATTTACAGGGGGCCCAAAATAACCATATGGCTCAAAATTAATATAGACCAAATTTCGGCATAGAGCCCAAAATTGACAGAGGGACTAAAATTGAAAAAGGGCCCAATGTAGAAAAGGGGTTCAAAATTGATATAGGGCCCAGCATTTATATTGGAACAAGAATAGAAAAAGGGCCCAAAATTGATATAGGACCCAAAATTGATATAGAACCCAAAATTGACATAGGGCCCAAATAGCTATATGGCTCAAAATTAATATAGAACCCAAATTAGGCATAGAGCCCAAAATTGACAAGGGGTCCAAATTTGAGATAGGATCCAAAATTTACATGAGGCCCAAAATAGCCATATCGCTCAAAATTAATATAGAGCTAAATTTGGCATAGAGTCCAAAATTGACGTAAAAAGAATTGATTAGCAGTTCGAACTCGAAAGTTCATTGCCTCACTACCCGATTCGGGTAGTGTTTCTAGGTGAATATTTACTACCGATGTGGGCCGACCACACCCATGACAGGCCAACAGCACGCAGTATTCCTGAACGGTCACCCATCCAAGCACTAACCGTGCCCAACAATGCTTAACTTCAGTGATCTTACGAGAACTGGTGTTTTCAGCGTGGTATCGCCGTTGGCGCCCAAAATTCACATAGGACCCAAAATAGACAGAGAGTACAAATTTGAGATTTAGTAAAAAATTCACATAGAGCCAAAAATAGACAAGGGCCCAAATTTGAGATAGGGTCCAAAATTTGAAAAGGGCCCAAAATAGCCATATGACTCAAAATGAACATAGAGCCCAAATCCGGCATATAGCCCAAAATTGACATTGGGCCAAAAATTGACAGATGGCCCAAAGTAGAAAAGAGACCAACATTGATACAGGACTCAAAATAGACAAGGGGCCCAAATTTGAGATAGGGTCCAAAATTTACATAGGGCCCAAAATAGCTATATTGCTCAAAATTAATATAGAGCCAAATTCGAAATAGAGCCCAAAATTGATACAGGTCTCAAAATTAACGAAGGGCCCAAAGTAGAAAAGGGGTTCAAAATTAATATGTGGCCCAACATCTATATAGGAACCAAAATAGACAAAGGGCCAAAAATTGATATAGGATCAAAAATTGATATAGGGCCTGAATAGACAAAGTGCCCAAAATTGATATAGAACCCAAAATTGACATAGGGCCCAAAATAGAAGGAGGGGCCAAATTTGAGATTGGGTCCAAAATTCACATAGGGCCAAAAATAGACAAAGAGCCCAATTTTGAGATAGGGTCCAAAATTTACATAGGGCTCAAAATAGCCATATGGCTTAAAGTGAATATAGAGCCCGCATTCGTCATAGAGCCCAAAATTGATAGAGGGACCAAAGTAGAAAAAATACCAAAATTGATATATGGCCAAAAATAAAAAACAACGCACGATATGAAGAAGAGTCAAGAAAAAAAATGTTGCGAAAGCCCTGCAAGATTATTAGGACAATTTTTGGAATTTTCTTACAAAATCAAAAATGATAAATTTGGATCACACAAAAAATAATGAAAAATCAAAAATTCCATTTTTTCGGTCAAACTATGCAACATACAAAAAAAGATAAAGAAACAAAAATTGTGCATACAAAAAACATCTACAAATTCGTTATTAATCACTTTTTGATTTAAAGCGTAGTTTTTGTTTTATTCGTAAAGAACTACATTAAAAATAAAGAATTTTTTGGACAACCGACACAAGCTACGAAAAAAATAAATAGACGAAAGCTGTTCGCCCACGTAAAGAAGCAAATGTGTTATGAATCATTTTTGATAAGACAAGCAGTTTTTGTTTTAATCCTGAAAAATGACATAAAAAATAAACAAGTTAAATTTTTGAACAAAAAGACACAAAATAAAATAAAATGTTTAATAACAAAATTTTTTCAATCAGATCTGAAAATTTGCTTTTAACCTTTCTTTCTCACTTATGAGCTATCTCGAATATTCGAATTAATAATTTTTTACTACTCTTTAGTAGCCCACATTTCCCTAACCAAATCTGTAAAATTTCACTAGAAATTAGTTAGCTTTGACCAATTTTTATTTGGAAAGACCTTAAAGTATCTCTTTTTTTAGTAGAAAACCTATACAATTGAAATAATCTTCTTCACGAACTCAAGTTCATACTTATTCAAGGTGATGTTTATTCATTAACTGGGGCAGAGCTACATGAAGTTTATAATTTAACAGTGAGACCTTTTTATTATTTCAACAGAGTTAAGAATGTTCCACCATCGAAACTTTTCTATTTTTCACGTTTTCCATTTTTATAACCTTTCTTTAATTATTATATACAGTCCCATTTAAATTTCATTTGTATGAAGCAATTTGTTGCGGTCTACTATTTAATTAGGAAATATCTCGACTAATCGAATTAGGAATTTTTTACTAATCTTTGATGGCTCACTTTTCGCTAATTAAATCTGTAAAATTTAATTAGCAATTATTTAAATTTGACCAATTTTGATTAGAAAGACCTGAACGTATATTTTGCATTAGGAGAAAAAGCTATACAATTAAAATAAAATTGTTTAGGCACTCAATTGCATACGTATTCAAGCTGACGCTCATTCAAGGCAAATAATGTTTACTAAGTTCGCTGAAAATTGCAATTTTTCATAAAAAAGAAAAAAAATATACATCTGAAAAGAAATTTGACAATCGAAAAGAGAACTCTGTGGGAAAGTAGCGCATGGAGACCCGGAATGAAATTTATTTGAACGCTGTTCAAACTATGAGAAGGCAAGGCTTTAAAGTTGAGGCAGGCAACGTGCCGTTTACAATGTCACATCATGACCTTTTTATTGTTTCAATAGAGATAAGAGTGTAATGGCATCGCTTTATTTTATTAAACATTACTATTTTTCACGTTTTTCGTTTTTATAAGACTTTTTAAATTATTATTATATACAGTCCTATGTAAATTTATTTTCATCAAGCAATTAGTTGCTTTCCACAACTGAATTAGAAAATGTCTCAACTAATCGAATTATTAATTTTCTACCTATCTTAGGCACTTTCATACTTATTCGAGCTGATGCTTGTTCAAGGCAAATAATTTTCACCAAGCTTGTTAAATAATTGCAATTTTCTATGGATAATAAGAAAAATATACAAATAAACAAATTTTGAAAATCGAGGCAATATTTTGAAAATGGAAACAGACCAGGTCACGTTAGCAATTCTTCAATATGGCCTTCTTATTGTTTTCCATGTTTGAAACTTTTTTTAAATTTTTATATGCAGTTCTGAATAATTTAATAATGAATTTCTGAATAAAACTTATGAATATTGCATTAGTCCTGAAAAGGACTACACTCAGGTGATTTTAACGAGCTTTATTTTTTTAAACCTCTGTTACTTAATCATAAATATATTATAAAATATTTATAAATATCTGTGAATTCGATTTCGAGTATTTCCACTTTGTTTCTATTTATAATTATATGGTGCTCATTTCACGAGAAATTTGCTTCCTCATAGAGGAAGCATTAGTTATTTCTTTCAATAATAGACAAACCAACGTCTTCATTTTGATCAATTTAAAAATAGAAATTTACGAAAAAATTCAAAATTACAAAATAAAATAAAAATTTTTTTGAATACAAAGACAAATCAAACAAATCAAATTTTGTATTCGAAATGATAATTTTTCGAGCTGGAAAAGGGAAGGGTAAAGTTCTGTCGCACCCTATCCCTTTCCCAGCTTTATGATTTATTTACAAAAATTGTCAGAATTATTCCATTTGAAAATTTATGATCAAAAAGTCTTTTCTATTCATGCGTCAACTTTGAATTATGTCGATGAAAAAAGTTTTTCTGCTTGAAACAGATAATTCAAATATTATAAATGAACATAACTACCTTAATCTTTAATAAAGTGTATTAATATTATAGATCAATCGATTTGCCTCGAATCAGGGAATCTTTTCCGTTCTCGCATCAATTTCTAATTATGTTAGTGAAAAAAGTTTTACTGTAAAAAACCGATTTTAAAATATAATAAATCACCATAACTTCCCTACTCTTTAATAAAATGTATTAATATTATAGGTCTATCTATTCGTCCCGAACCAAGAAATCTTTTATATCCTTGCATCAACTTTGAATTATGCTAATGAAAAAAGTTTTACTATAAAAAAAAACAGATTTTTAAAATATTATTGAGTGCTAAAAAAAAATCAATAAACATTTCTAGAAGTACTTCTGTCAGTTTCAAGCCATTAGTTAGCATAACTTCCTTACTCTTCAATCCAATATATCAATGCTATGGGTCAGTCATTCGTCTTGAATCAACACAACTTTTCTATTGTAAGTCAATCGACTTCTCGAACCAAAAAGTTCTTTATATTCTTGCATCAACTTTGAATTATGTTCAAGAAAAAAGTTTTACTATGAAAACCCGTATTTTCAAATACGCATTACCATAGCTGCCTTAATCTTCAATAAAACGTATTAATATTGTAGGTCAATCGATTCGTCTCAAATTAACTCATCTTTTCTGTACTTGCATCAACTTTGAATTATGTTAATGAACAAAGTTTTACTACAAAAAACCGATTTTGAAAATATATAAATTACCATAACTTCCCTACTCTTTAATAAAATGTAATAATATCATAGGTCAATCTATTCGTCTCGAACCAAGGAATCTTTTATATTGTTGCGTCAACTTCAAATTATGAGAATGAGAAAATTTTTACTATGAGAATCGATTTTAAAAATATATAAATGACCATAACTTCCCTAATCTCCAATAAAATGTATTATAATTGTAGGTCAATCGATTCGTCTCCAACCAAGGAGTCTTTTTTTTCTTGCATCAACTTTGAATTATTTTGAAGAAAAAAGTGTTACTATAAAAAAACCGATTTTTAAAATATATAAATTACCATAACTTCCCTACTTTTTGGCAAAGTTTATTAATATTATAGGTCAATCGATTCGTCTCATACCAAGGAATCTTTCATATTCTTGCATCAACTTTGAATTATGTTGAAGAAAAGAGTTTTACTATAAAAAACCGATTTTCAAAATATATAAATTACCATAACTACCCTAATCTTTAATGAAATGTATTATAATTGTAGGTCAATAGATTTTTCTCGAACCAAGCAATCTTTTATACTCGTGCATCAACTTTGAATTATCTTGAAGAAAAAAGTTTGACTATAAAAAACCGTATTTTCAAATATTATGCATTACCATAGCTTCCTTACTTTTGAATAAAATGTTTTAATATTATAGGTCAATCGATTCGTCTTGAATTAACACATCTTTCCTGTTCTTGCATCAACTTTGAATTATGTTAATGAAAAAAGTTCCACTATAAAAAACCGATTTTCAAAATATATAAATTACCATAACTTCCCTACTCTTTGATAAAATTTATTAATATTATAGGTCAATCGATTTGTCTCGAATCCACACATCTTTTCTGTCCTTGCATCAACTTTGAATTATGTTAATGAAAAAAGTTTTACTATAAAAAACCGATTCTCAAAATATATAAATTACCCTAACTCCCCTACTCTTTGATAAAATGTATTAATATTATAAGTCAACCGATTCGTCTCGGAGCAAGGAATCTTTTATATTCTTGCAATCAACTTTGAATTATGCTAATGAAAAAAGTTTTACTATAAAAATCGATTTTAAAAATATATAAATTACCATAACGTCCCTAGTCTTTAATAAAATGTATTATAATTGTAGGTCAATTGATTTGTCTCGAACCGAGGAATCTTTTATATACTAGCATCAACTTTGAATTATGTTGTGGAAAAAAGGTTTACTATAAAAAACCGTATTTTCAAATATTATGCATTACCATAGTTTCCTTACTCTACAATAAAATGTGTTAATATTATAGGTCAATCGATTTGTCTTGAATTAACAAATCTTTTCCGTTCTTGCATCAACTTTGAATTATGTTAATGAAAAAGGTTTTAGTACAGAAAACCGATTTTCAAAATATATAAATCACCATAACTTAAGAATTATTTTATTTTATTATTTACCATACAGGATTGTTAATGACTACTCGATTAATTATTTTAAATTATGTAAATTGTGTAAGTTAAATATGTACAATAACTATAATAATGTCTAAAATTGTTTTTCGATTTTCCATGCATATCGTCCAGAAATGTATCTTAATCCACACAAAAATTAATACTTTTTTTTTTTGTTGAAAAAATGTTATTTAGAGGTAGCGCAAGTCCCATGAAGTTTAACATGTATTTCCCATAAGAAAAAAAGACGTTTTTGTAAATTTTATTCAGAATCGTCAATATTAGCTGAATCAAGTGGAAATTCAACATTTCTCTCTACAATTAGTCATAGAATATAAATAAAATATCACTTTTCAAATATTACTCCCATAAGTATATGTTTTATAGCGACCAAAAAAAACCCCATAATTGAAAACATAGGTTTTGCAAGTTTTTGGTGCTAACTATGTTTTTTTCCGGTGTTTTAAATGTAAATTGTTTCTAATACATGAAATACTACTTTAAAATAATAATGAGATGTTTACATAAATTGTTTAAACAATTTATTATTGTTTTTAGCAATTTTCTCCTAGAACAGAGTTTGAAAGTCGTAGTTTTTTCAAACAATTTCCATTCAGTGGAATTTTCGATTAGAATGAGGTTTGCTAATTATTTAAAGTTGACAAAATTAATTGCTCAAACAATTTATTATCAATGTTAATAATATTCAATTTGAATAATGCTACAAAGTTGCAGTTTTTTTTGAAATTTTCAACCATTTGTCTATTTTTCACTTGGAGTGAGTTAATAGTTAATTTAATTAAGCAAAAATAAATTTTTAAAGAAATTATCATTATTTATAACTATCTTCTTCTTGAATAATGATAGATAGTTGCGGTTTCTACTGAAATTTTTTAATTTTTACCCACTTTTTAATTAGTAATGTAATAAATAATGCAAGCTAACAAACTTGTTGTTAACAAACACAGTTCTTTAAACAATTTAGTATTGTTTATAACTATCTCCTTTCAGATAAGTGCTAAATAGTTGCCCTTTTTTCTGAACTCTTAAAATTTTTTGTCCATTTTTCACTTAGTGAAGTAATAATTAATGCAAGTTAACATACATGTTCATTTAAACAATTGATTACTGTTTATAACTATCTTCTCCTAGAGTAATGCTGGAAAGTTGCTTTTTTATGAAATCTTCAATTTTGCTTTGACTTTTTCGTCATGAACCAATACTAAGTGAACATTCATAATAATCATTCTTCAAATAGTTTAGTATTTTTCAAGTGAATTATTTTTGCCCTTTTACCAATGTTTATAAAAAATGAATTTTCTTTTTTCAAATAAAGAATTGAATAATGAGGAGTAGGTGGGAGAACTAGGTGTGTAAATGACTTGTAAAATGTTTATTTTGAATTTAAAAAAGTGGTTTATTGTGAAGCGTTAGCTAAAAATTTGGAATTGCACATATTTTATTATTAGCCCCTTTCCCCTTTCCCTAGAGAAAATGCGTCTTGTTGATGATAATATACATATATAAAGATTTAAAATACAAAAAAAAGGCAAAACAAAATTAAACATTTCAGAAAAAACCGCAACTTTCTAGCACTTATCTCAGAGAAGATAGTTATAAACAATAATAATTAATTGTTTAAATAAGGATGCTTGTTAACTTGAATTAAATATGAGCTAATTAAGTAAAAAGTGGATAAAAACTTCAAAAGTTCAGAAAAAATCGCAACTTTTTAACACTTATCTAAGAGCAAATAGTTATAAACAATAATAAATTGTTTAAACAACTATGTTTGTTAACTTGCATTATGAATTATTTCACTACGCAAAAAGTAGGTGAAAAGCTAAAATTTTCAGAAGCAACTACAACTTTTTAGAATTACTTCAAGGGAAGATAATTATAAACAATAATAATTTATGCAAACAATTTGTTTTGTTAACTTTCATTAATAATGTACGTTACACTAACTGAAAATTGAACAACAAGTGGAACATTTTTGAAAAAAGTTCAATTGTCTAGTATTATTCTAAGAGAATATTATTAACAATAATAATGACTGGTTTAACGATTATACTTGTTAACATTTATCAGGCATTACATCACTTTAATTGAAAATTAGACAAAAAGTGGAAAATTTTTGAAATAACCACGACTTTCTAACTCTATTCTAAGAGAAAATTGCTACAAACAATAATAAATTGTTTAAACAATTTATGTAAATATGTGATTTTGAGTTGTAATTTAACGGTACTATTAATTTTGACCTTAAGGTAAATTTTCGAGGTCACTTGAAGGTCAATATGATTTTTTTTTTAATGAAATCCCTACTTTAAACTGCGGAACTGAAACTAGCAAAAAATTGTACGTCAAAAATATTCTATGGAAAATTTGTAAAAGTGTGTACCATCTTGATGATCTTGAAAATTTATCAGAGAGTCAAGGTCGTCAAGATAGTAAACACTTTTACAAATTTTCCAGCGAAAATTTTTCGACGTAAAATTTTTCGCTCTTTTCAAATCCGTAGTCAAAAATAGGGGTCTTCATTTGAAAAAATCGCCATGACATTCAAATGACCTTGAAAATGGACCTCATTGTCAAAATTAATAGTACCGTTAAAAGGCCCTGAAGGTCAAGACGATTTTTTAAAATGACAACCCCTATTTTTGACTGCGGATTTAAAAAGAGCGGACAATATCACGTCAAAAATATTACGTGAGAAATTTGCTTTTGTGATCTTAGAAAGATCAAAAATCAAGGTCAAATACCTTAAAAACGGTAAGATGCCCTTTTTTGGAATTATCGTGGGTTTCTGAAAATAGCAAACGTTCAAGATGCTTTTAGCAAGTCGATAAAATGTAAACGTGTGAAACAACTTGAACCTCTTGACCTTAAGATAAATTTTCAAGGTCATTTGATGTCAATATGATTTTTTTAAAGGAAATCCCTACTCTAAACTGCGGATGTGAAACCAACGAAAAATTTTACGTCAAAAATATTCTATGGAAAATTTCTAAAAGTGTGTACCATCTTGATGATCTTGAAAATTTATCAGAGCGTCAAGGTCTTCAAGATAGTACACACTTTTACAAATTTACAAGAAAAAATTTTTCGCTCTTTTGAAATCCGCAGTTTAACGTAGGGATTTCCTAAAAAAATCATTTTGAGCTTCAAATGACCTTGAAAATCTATCTGAATGTCAAGATGGTCAAGTTGGTTCACACTTTTATGTTCGATCGACTTGTTAAAAGCATCTTGAACGTTTGCTATTCTCAGGAACTCACGATAATTCCAAAAAAGGGCATCTTACCGTTTTTTAGACATTTGACCCTGATTTTTGACCTTTCTAATATCACCAAATCAAATTTTATTACAGTTAAAAATTAATTTCGTTGGTTGACGCATCGATTGTCGAAATTAAAAACTTTTCATGATCTAACTTAACCTACCAATATTGTTTTTAAATTTTCCAACAAAATTAGTTTCCTTGTTTATAAGAGGATTTTTTGTTATATTGGGAATATAACAGTACTGCATTTGATGTACATAAGTGTTGGCGTCTTCAAGTTGCATGGGTTAATCTTTTGAAGAAATTTCGAAGACTATTATTGATTAATCAATAGCTACTCAAAAAGTTTTAGGAAAAGTTACATTGTTTCTATGAGGTTTTAATTTGACATATGGAACTACCGTAGGTTAGAAAGTTGTTCATTGTAAAAGAACCCATCAATTTACATTTTGGTGGGCCCTCTGATTTTCTGAAAATAAAATTTTTCGGAGATAGAAACATAAGCTTGAAGAATATTGAAAGTAAACAGAAAAAACTGAAGTTAAATTTTGTTGCATGTAAAATTTTTGGCTGTTAAAGATTACATGCTATTTGGCGAAAGTTTATCTTACGACGGAATAAAAGCTGCCGTCTGCTACGTCCTTCGCAGCAATGGAAAAACGACAAAGTATGAGTTTATTATTATTATTATACCATTAAGCCATTTCCCTTTCGGGGTAGGCGTGACTTGCTCGGTTGGAAAATAGTAGTGTGTATGTGGGTATATAAGTATAAAGTAGGTAGGTATATAGGTATGAGGTAGATAGGTATATAAGTGTTAGGTATAGATATTTTAGATTGATTTGGAATTCTCGTGTTATTTATTTAAATGCCACGTTTATTCCGCAACACTGCTCCGACCCAGGTTGCTGATCAATCTCTCTAGCGATCACCCCAAGTGAAGAGCCTCACAAAATTGCTATGTATGGTTCCCCACTTGGGCCCATTAGTATCCAAGATCTTTGTTTCAGGGGTCATTCATTCTACTGTCACTCTGTTTACAAAGTATTTGTCGCCACACTTTTCTGTCCTGGCATACTACTCTAGCTTCCTTCACGTCCATGCATTTTTTCATGCAAGCTCTTGTGTTTCTATGGCTTCTTATGTCTCTACGGATTAATGTCTCATTTACAGATTCTAACCATTCTTTTGGCGGTCTACCTCTGAGCATTCTGCCATTTACTTTACCTTTACACACTTGTTTGGTCAGTCATTTTTCTTTCATTTTTTCAAGATGTCCGAACCATGTTAACTGATTTCTTTCCCATATGTCAACTAGTGTCTCTCCTGTACCACATTCTTTGAGGATTGTCTCGTTTCGGACTTTGTCCATCAGTGTTTTCCCGCATATTATGCGCAGAGCTTTCAGGCCGATCGCGTTAATTTTACTCCTGTCCTTTTCTTGACAGGTCCATGTCTCGCTACCGTATAGTGCAGTCGGTACGAATATAGAATTATGTATGGCCATTTTAGCTTTTTTTGATATGTTTGTATTACTTAGGATGGACCCTGCTCTACCGATAACCTGCTTACCCTTATTTATGCGCCTATCTAACTCCCCATCTAGTTTCCCGTCGCTAGTGAATAGACTACCTAGATATACGTACTTGTCAACTTG
>CAKNYM010053136.1:36486-98298 GCA_932195095.1 Andricus curvator | reverse complement strand
TTTTTTTTTTTTTTTTTTTTTTTTTTTTTTTTTTTTTTTTTTTTTTTAATTTTTTTTTATCCTACCTGTATGTCCAACATAACAATCACAAATTGAGCAGTTAAATTTGTAAACTACATTTCTTTATTTTTAAATGTCTGATTTGTCTTTAGGAGAAGGAAAAAGATCCGACGACAAATTTAATTTAATTTGCAATCCTATATTTTCAAAATTGAAGAATTTTCAATCGCAAATCTTCAAAATTGTAGCACTTTGAATCGTAGGTCGTTAACGTTGAAGCGTTTTTAATTTTCACTATATACAATTAGAAATTAAACATGTTGCAAGTTTTACAATTGAATATTCTGTTATTTTGGTCCTTTATACTTTTGATTACCAAAATCATCAAAATTTAGGAATTTTGATGCATACATTTTCGAAATTCAAGAGTTTTGAATTGTAAGTCTGCAAAATTAAAGAATTTAAAATCACGAAAATTGAAGAATTTTTAATTGTGATTCTTCAAGCAAACTTTAAATTGTATATCTTCAAAATTGAAGAGCTTCTAATTTCGACAATTTACAATTGACAATTCAAAATTCTGTAATTTTGCTAATATAATCAGAGGAAACGGAATCACTAAATATAATTCGAAAATTACTAGTTCGATCAATCGAAATATTGATTAATTTAAGTTTTCATGTCTGTTAAAAAAAATCTATTCCATCTCTTATATTTTCCGACTAATATATTCCAATCTTTCTTCCGCTTTTTTGTGAGTATTACCGCATTCTTTCAAGTCTGTCGGAAAATTCTCAAAAATATTAAAATTAACAAAACCGGGAAAATTTCCTGAAAATTGAAAAAAAAGTTCTTTGGCCACATAGAAGAAATTATGTGTTTTGAACTATATATGTCACTGTTTATACCCGAAATCAGTTGAAACTAGTTTTGACTAGTCCAAACGCGGAGTAACCAAGTGCTTTTGTAAACACCAAAATAAATTTTAAATTCCATCTGATTTCGTTTTTTAGCTGAAAATAAATATCAGTTAAAACTAGAGTCACCCAATTGTGCTTTTGAAAGAACTAGTTTCACCTGCACTACTCAGTGAAAACCAGAAATACTAAAATTTTGGTCTTTACAGTCTTATTAAAAAAACAACACATTTTAATTATGGTGTTAATATCTCGCTAGAGATTTAAAGATATTTTGATTTTAAACTGGATTGTTTATTAATGACTACGAAATAATTTACGACTTCAGGTAATGTTTTCAGTTTTTACCATATATATTTATGCAATTCGTTGTTTCGACTTTCTCTATATAACTTTTGTTCATTTTATTAAATTTTATAAAATTATTTGTGAATCTAGTTTTAACTGATATTTGCAGTTAAAACACGAAATAAGATGGAATTAAAAAAAAAACCTGTGTTTTTTTTCAAAAGGACTTGGTTACTTAGTGTTTTGACTGATTAAAACTAGTTTTGAAAAATTATTGTGGTAATTTATCGTTGTAACTAGTTAAAACTAATTTTAATTGAATTCGAGTTGAACCGGTAACATATACAATAAGAAGAACAAGGTTATAGAAGCGGCGGCGTGACAAATCAAAAAGCTTAATAAAAGAGCGCAATTGTGAAACATTCTGGACTTCGTTCGAACAATGACAAGGCAATATTGTAAAACTCATGAATATAGAAGAAATGAAATTATTTATATGACTTTACATTTTTATTTGAATTATTCATACATAATTTAGTTCCGAGCAGCGCTTACCGGTGATTTTTTTAAACTTCGTATACTTATGTACTTTGATGCGCAGATTACAAAAATCATAGCGAAAATTGGCACTTTGATTTTCATTGTTTAAAACAACGAAAACCTCATGAAACTTTTCTGGCTAAAAATGCAACAGCAAATTGATCCAACAGCAAAGTATTCCAATAAATTATTGAAGTTAATAAATAAATTAATAATTATTTATACGAATTAATTATTATTAAATAATTTGTTTAAATTTGATCAGAAAAAAAATAAGTTCAATTAAGCGTAGAGCTAATTTGAGTTATTAATTTAAATAGAAAGAATGAGTTGAAAAAAAATTATTTAATTTATATGAATTAACATTTAATATATTTTTTACTTTCCTTGCATTTGATTAATTATATTAAAATTTGTTTTCAAATTAAGGAATACAAAATTATATTATATACTGGACTATCATTTGATTTCCAGTTTAAACCCGGTGTTATGACTTTATGGTTTTTGTGTTTTGCCTAAAATGAGCCGCTGATAATAAAAAGTAGAAATATCTCGTGGGTGAGTAAAACGCAGCTAAAGAAAAGTGCCTAAAAAAATTGGATATAATTTTACGTCTGTAAAAAGGAGTAATAGAACATTGGCAGTAAAAAGTAGACAATGGTACTTGGGCTGTAAGAAGCAGGAATAGAAAATCTTGGCAGTAAAAAGTGGACACAACAATGAGTACAGTTCCACCGACCAACCTTCGGCGGCGTGGCGTCGCTTATACGTGAGTGGCGCGGCCTATCTTGCGCCTTGGTGGTGGAAGGGATACACAGGAGTAAGCGAGGAGTCCGAGAGTGGTATCCGCCTTCTCTTTCCAACCTATGTATCCCCTCCACCTCTAAGCCACTGGATACGCCACGCCACTCACGTATAAGCGACGCCACGCTGCCGAAGCTTGATCGGTGGAACTGCACTCAATGAGTACAGTTCCACCGAACGAGCTTAGGCGGCGTGGCGTCGCTTTCTACGAGAGTTGCGGGGCCTATCCAGTGGCTTAGAGGTGGAGGGGATACAGAGATTGAAAAAAGACCGCCGATGCTACCTCGCTCACTCCTATGTATCCCCTCCACCTCCAAGCCGCTGGATAGGCCGCGCAACTCGCGTATAAGCGACGCTACGCTGCCGAAGTTTGATCGGTGGAACTGCACTCAATAATACACACGCTTGTGATTATTCGGCCCCCACCACTTTCCCATCTGGGAGCAACACATGCAACGTAGCGTGCCGGTGAGACAGCTCTGTTACGCTTTGCGTCGGCCAGCCTCGTGTAAAGCCGAAAATGCACGAGCACGAATCCGCGGCTCGGGCCGAGCTCGTACGACTTTACGATTCGGTTTCGTTGGCTTTTAGGAGGTTTGTGTTGATTTTTTTGTTTTGAAAAATTCTCACCTAAAGGAAAGACTTCAAATACATGTAATGGAGTCTTGAAATATTGAATGATTATGTCTTTCAGAATTTCTTATGGAATGTTTCAGACCAGCTGATTCTACAGGGAATACATTATAAAACTCTGGAGGTTTATAAAGTTCAAATATATTGAATATTGTATATGGGATTTTAAGGTTAGGTTAATAATACTTATCACTTTCAAGGGGTTTCATTTTCCATTATAATAAATTTTATAATAAATTTTATAATACATTTTATAATTAATTTTTTAATAATTTTAATTTAATAAAACTTTTATTAAACTTTTACTTTTTCAATCCATTTTAAATATTGTGAAGTTAAACTGATAATAAATAATAATTATTTTTAATTACAATTTTGGGGATTTTAAGAGAAACAAGCCGAAAAATTATTAACTTGACCTCATATGCTTTCTTAATATATAAAAACTTTATAAAACTGTCAATGTCTTAAAATATTTATCTCAACATTACAAAATTTAGTTTTTACAATTTTATTTTAATTGTGAAATAATTGTAATTGGAAAGTAATTGTGAATAATTGTGAATTTCACAAAATTTATTTTATAAAGAAATATCTCGTGATTTTTAAAGGACAAAAAAATTTCAAAGTTAAGTCTTTGCAGTATTTTAATAACTAATTATCATATTTTCAGAATATGTTTCCTTGATTTTGCCTTGAAAAAGGTCAAACACGGTACAAAAAACCGTCGTGAAATTTCAAATAGAAACGGTACTCTGTATAAATTAATGTTAAAAATGAAAAATATTAATACCTTTTATAAATATTCCTAAATTTTATTTGAATATGATATACATTGATTTTTATTTAAAAAATTCTTGTAAATAGTTGTTCACTTTTTTAATTTTACGACATTTTTGTACCACGTTTGACTTGAGAGAGTAGATTTCAGGAATGAAATTATAAAAATATCTCAATTAGTTAGTGTTTGGTTGATGATTATATTTTTTGTTGAAATTTTCATTTGACATATCAGAAATATCGAAAAATTTGATCAAGAATCCTATATGAAAATTATATTTATATAAACTTAAAATAAGCTAAAAAAAGTTGAGAAATAGTTATTCGACATTTTTATTTTGTATACAAAAATATTTTTCGCCTTAAATTATAATTTTGTTGACATTTTTCTTTTTTCTTCATTAAAAAGTTTTTTGATTTGAAAACTTATTTAATTGGTTGAATTTTCATTCTTTGGAAGTTGATTTCAACTGGTTTTAATTATAAATTAGAATTTTTTCATTGAAATAGCAATTATTACATTTTTCGTTGGAAATTCATCTTTTTTGGTAGAAAATTCAGATTTTTTGGTTGAAAATTCAACTGTTTAGTTAAAACTTAAATTTTTTGTTGAAATTTTTATTAACATAAAGAAATATTCGAAAATATTTGAAAATTTTTTCAGAATCTTATGAAAATTATATTTATACCTGTAAACTTGAAAATAAATACATAACTCAAAGAATAAATAATTATTCGAAATTTGTATTTTGTATTAAAAATTATTTTTTGCCTCTAATTATAATTTGGTTGCAACTTACCTTCTTTCTTGACAAAAAATCGCTTTTACTTGAACATTTATTTATTTTGTTGAAAATTCATTTTTTAAAAGTTGAATTCAACCGTTTTTTATCCAAAATATTTCGAAATTTTTGTCAAGAATCCTATATGAAAATTATATTTATATAACCTTAAAATAAGCAGAAAAATAAATAAAATAAATAGTTATTCGAAATCTTTATTTTGTATACAAAAATATTTTTCACGTTAAATTATAATTTTGTTGAAATTGTTCCTTTTTCTTCATTAAATAATTTTTTGATTTGAAAATTTATTTATTTGGTTCATTCTTTGAAAGTTGATTTCAAGTGGTTTTAATTATAAATTAGAATTTTTTCATTGAAATAGCAATTATAACATTTTTCGTTGGAAATTCATCTTGTTTGGTTGTGATAATTGCTATTTCAATAAAAAATTTATTTTTAATAAAAAACGGTTGAATTTAACTTTAAAAAAATGAATTTTCAACAAAATAAATAAATTTTCAAGTTTTTTTGTCAAGAAAGAAGGAAAATTTCTACCAAATTATAATTAGAGACAAAATAAATTTTTTAATAAAAAATAATCGAATAACTATTTATTCCTTAAGCTATTTATTTTTAGGGTTATAGGTATAAATATAATTTTCCTAAGATTCTTAAAAAATTTTCAAATCTTTTTGAATATTTCTGTATGTCAATCAAAATTTCAACGAAAAATATAAGTTTTAACTAAACTGTTGAATTTTCAACCAAAAAAGATGAATTTTCAACGAAAATTGTAATAATTGCTACTTCAATAAAAATATTATAATTTTTAATTAAAACTGTTGAAATAAACATTCAAAGAATGGAAATGCAACCAATTGAATAAATTTTCAAATCAAAAAATTTTTTAATGAAGAAAAAAGAAAAAATTTCAAAAAAATTATAATTTAAGGCGAAAAATATTTTTGTATACAAAATAAAAATGTCGAATAACTATTTCTCAACTTTTTTCAGCTTATTTTAAGTTTATATAAATATAATTTTCATATAGGATTCTTGACCAAATTTCACAAAATTTTTTAATATTTCTGATGTAAAATGAAAATTTCGACAAAAAATATAATTATCAACCAAACACTAACTAATTGAGATATTTTTATAATTTCATTCCTGAAATCTACTCCCTTAGGTCAAACGTGGTACAAAAATGTCGTAAAATTTAAAAAATGAACAACTATTTACAAGAATTTTTTTAATAAAAGTCAGTATGTATCATATTCAAATAAAATTTAGGAATATTTATAAAAGGTATTATTATTTTTCATTTTTAACATTAATTTATACAGAGTACCGTTTCTATTGGAAATTTCACGACGGTTTTTTGTACCATGTTTGACCTGATCAGGGCAAAATCAAGGAAAAATATTCTGAAAATATGTTCATTAGTTATTAAAATAATGCAAAGACTCACCTTTAAAATTGTTTTGTTCTTTAAAAATCACGAGATATTTCTTTATAAAATAAATTTTGTGAAATTCATTTTACAATTATTCACCATTACTTTCCAAAAATTAAATAGCTACATTTACAACAACAAAAAAACGAATTTTTAACCAAATTTGTTTAATTTTTAACCAAAGGAATGAACTTTTACCTAAAATTCTACAACTTCAATAAAAAAAAAATTTCAACCTAATAGTTTAATTTGCAACCAGAAAGGTTATATTGTAACAAAAAAAAAGAAATTTCAACAAAATAGATGAATTTTCAACTAAAAAAGATAAATTTTGGACAAAAATAGAATAGTTTAATTTGAAGTTAGAGAAGTAAGTTTTTAAGCAAATAAAATTGATTTTTAACGAAATAGTTCAATTTTCAAACAAACAGATGAGTTTCCAACCAAAAAGATTAAATGTTTATCTAAAAAAAAAAAAATTTCGACGAAAAATGGAATAGTTACATTTTCAGTTTAAAAAAAAATAATTTTCAATTAAATAAAAAACTAATTTGCAACAAAACACATGAATTTTCAAACAAATATTCTTGTTTTTTATGAAATTTTGAACCAAAAATGTTCATTTTCTACCAAAAAAAGTCAAATTTTCAACAAAAAATACAATAGCAACAAATATAATAAATTTACAGCGAAATAATTAAATTTTCAATCAAACAAACGAATTTTCATCCAAAAACATTAACTGTCTATAAAAAAAATTTCGACAAAATATGAAATTTTTAATAAAAGTTTCAACAATAAACAGAAATTTTCAAACAAATATGTAGTTAAATTTTTACCTGAAGAATATTAATGTTCAAACAAAGATGATATAATTAAATTTTTAGTTAAAAAATTAATTTTCAATAGAAAAAAACTAATTTTGAACCAAAAAAATTAGTTTTCTACCAAAAAAGAATAATTTTTGATAAAGGACATTAGTTTTAAACCAAATAGTTGAATTTTCAACTAATGAAGATAAATGTTCAACCAAACATGGAATAGGTTACTTTTCTGTTGAAAAAAATAATTTTTTTAAATATTAACAAAATAGTTGAATTTACAAAAAAAAAAAAATCTAAAATTTACATTTGTGAAATAAGGTATTCCTTTCTTTGAATTTAAAAGCAATCATTTATTCATAAAAAGTAAAATCAAATTATTTATCTATTTTTCATCCTAAAGGAACCTAAAGCCTATTTTTTTAAATTTAAACGCTCAATAAATAAATAATTGTAAAACTCTTATAAATTGTGAAATTCAAAGACTTGAGAAAATATTTTAATCCACGCTATCATTTTCACTTCTCTGAATTAAAGAATGAATCAACGAATTTAGAGATTTTCAAAATTATCTTACAAATTTATAATTGTTTAATTGTTATTCATTAATCAAAAATTGTTTTGAAATCTATTTTGAATATTCTCTTAAAATTATTATTTTTTAAAATAAAAAATCATTACAAACTTTTCCAGGAATCCTAAGAAAATTTATGTATTATCTTGAAACCTCTCAAAATCCTTAAACAGCTTCAAAACTTTATTTCAAAGTGTTGAAAAATCTACATTGTGTATTAAAATTTTTGAAATGTTTTCAAATTTTTCAGATGTTTAAATCCTGGAAAATTAAAAAAATCACATAAAATGTTCCAAATTATTTTTTTATAATTTTGGATGTCTTTCGAAATCTTGTTTAATATTCTGTTAAAATTAATTTTTCAAAATAAAAAATCACGTGACACTCGTAAATATAACCGAATCTCATCAAAGAGTGTTATAATACTGAAAAAAATTGGATGTAAAATTCTAAGAATGATTAGACAAAAAATATGAATCATTTTTAACGTAAATTACAGAAATATAATATGTAATTTTCCTCGGACTGTGTAAAGTCACATGCACATAACCTGCTGCTTTATCTATGCCTCGTGTAAAAATAACATTCACAAATTGTGATTTTTCATTTTTCTGTAATTTTACAGAATAGCTGATATTTTGTGAAAAATTTTTCTGAGTAGAATTTAAATATTTTCTTGTTTTGGGGAAGATAATTCGGAGACTTTCTGCGTAAAATACAAACATCATTATTTTCCACTAAGGATTCGTCATATGGTTTACTTCGCCTTCTAGTGTTCATCTCTTCTTTTTAGTCTCCTTATTCTTTACTAACAATAAATTCTCAGTGCTAATCAACATATTATTTCAAAACAGGATTTTTTTTGATTTGATTTGATTCTCACTTCAGTCCTGTTTTGATCCAAAAAAGTTGTACTAACACGTCGCTTAGTGGCATCAAAACAAAGTGGCATTAGAATAGAGCCATCCGAGACTATATTTTTGGAGGAATGTTTCAATACCGAAAACTAGCCTTGAAATGAGACTTTTTTTTACATCTATAGATGGCACCCCTGTGATTGGTTATAAAAAATAATTATAGTCGAAACCTTACCCCTTTCTGACCTGTCGTGGAGGCAAGGTACCCCTGTGACTCCTTACAGAAATAGTGTTGTTCGAACCCATACCACTTTCCAACTTTTCATGGGGGGCGGTAGGGCACCCCTGTAGCTGGTCACAGAAATAATTTTGGTCGAACATCTACCCCTTTCCAACTTCTCGTAAAGAGCTGAAAGGAACTCCTGTGTCTGTTCACAGAAATAGTGTTAGACAAACAATTTCTTCTTTCCATCGTCTTGTTTGGGAAGGTACCCCTGTGACTGGTTGCAGCAAAAAATATCGGTCGCACACCTTTCTCCTTCTATCGGGTCGTGAGGAAGGGGAAAGTGACCCTGCCACTGGTCACAGAAATAATGATGTTCAAACCCCTACCACTTTCCGTCTCGTGTCGTGGAATGCATCCTTGTGGCTGGTCACTTAAATAATTTTGGTCGAACCGCTATCCGTTTCCAACTTCTCGTAGGGGACAGAAAGGCACCCCTGTCTTTGCTCACATAAATGGTGTTGTTAAAGATTCAATCCTTTCCCTGATCTCATGCGAGGAAGGCACCCCTGTGACTCGTTATATATTTATGTTGTTTGAACCCCTACCACTTTTCATCGTCTTATTGGAAAAGGCACTCCTGTGAATGATCACAGAAATAGTGCTTGTCAAATCCAAACCTCCTTCAAACTTTTTGTGTAGCTCGTCACAGAAATAATTTTAGATAAAGACCATAATCGAAGCTTAGGGCCACTCACGAATTTTAAAAGGATGATCTCAAGATCTATGCTGGAAATAAAGAGCAACTTGATCCAGCTCTAGGGATTGTCGGGAAGTACACTCGAGAGATTGAAACAGAGTTTGAACTAGAAAAATGCGCGAATGTTAATCTAGAGCGAGAAAAACTCAATGTCATCCTCGAAGACCCTTGAGCTCATCGACAGATGCACTATACGCTACCATGGTGCTGGAGAGTCCTATAAATACCTACAGGCGTACCACAGAGCCGCATTCAGGACGTATCATCTATAAAGAATACCTTACGATGCAGATGCAAACATAGCCGAGAACTTTGGTCCTCCGATCTGTCGGCGAGGTACAAAGTATCATCAACAAACATGCTTGTCGTCCCGGTAGTACTTTATTCATTTCGAGTGGTTCCATGGACGAAGGACGAGCTTAGATCTCTCGGTATCGGATCAAGAAAGGTTATGCGCGTGAAAAAAAGCATGCATCTTGAGTCATCAATTCCACGACTTCACATCTCACGGCGTCAAGGCGGTCGCGGAATACTGAATTTTGAATGTCTTCACAACATGATTATTCTAGGTACATCACATTTGGTAAATGGCGTAGGACGAACACGGAATCTAGTAGAGCTAAATTTGTGTACCTTCGGAACTTAGCCACGTATGCCCTAAGAAGCAAAAAGAAGGGTTATCTGTCGTCATTCCCGGATAGGAGTTCCTCTAAACATGTTTGGGAAAAAATTAATCTAGCGGAGGTATGGTCTGGACAGAAACAACATTCATGGGGTAAATTAATACCGGACCCTACCGGGATTAATGATTTTTACATCGACACCATCCCACCGGCAGAGGCCTCAGAATCTCTACTTCAGGACTTACGAGATTTGGCAAACAAATTTGAATTAGTCTCGGATAATACCCTAGTATTTCGGCAGATCGACTCGGGTCATCTTTATAATGCTGCGAAGTCAATCACTTCCACAGCAACTGGACCAGATGGAATTAACAGCTCATCGATTTATTTGTGTCTGCCCTCCTGTCTTCCAGCACTATTAGATATAATGAACACCTCCTTAATAGTAGGAGTGTTTTCCTCTGCTTGAAAACTAGGCATTGTGCGCCCATTGCCGAAATGCGAAAGCCCAAGCTCTTATAAAGATCTTCGCCCAATCACCATCCTACCTTATCTCTCAAAAATCTTGGAGAAGATCTGTGTACAGCAGCTAAACGTCTTCGTTAAGAAAAACGGGTTCTTACCTTCTTGCCAGTCGGGCTTTACGAAGGGGTTCTCTGCTGAGACAACCCTTCTCCATATTTCTGATGAGAAAGGTCGGTCGTTGGACTGTTCTGAGGTAATCTTGATGGCCCTGTTAGATCTCTCCCGTGGTTTTGAAACATTGAATTACGGCTTACTCTTGACAAAGCTGGCGTCGATAGGATTGTCGGCATCCGCTCTAAGTTGGTATAAGGGTTTCCTTTCGAACAGAGAACAATGTGTGGCGATCTCTAACTCTCAAACTACGCGAACGTCTCATCGAAGAAAGGTGAATAGAGGTGTACCGCAGGGGGCAGTTAATAGTCCAACTCTATTTTTGATCTATACTAACGATCTGCCAGAGGCAATTTTCGAGGTCTTGCGGCTAATAGAAGCGATTGCTCAGGGTAAAATTAAGTTTACTATACTTTTTTTGCGAACGATATTCAAATGAAATGAAATGACCGACATACTCCGTTCAAGCGCCTAATTATTTTATAATCATTTTATAAACCCTACTTCGGACTATTCTGTTTTCGCGTAGTACATACATTTGTTTAATTGATACAGCCAATTCTAGTTGTAATTAAAAGGTTAATTTCAAGTTATTTTAAGTTAGTTTGTAAAAGGATAGGTTGGAAAGCAGCTTGAGCTGAACCTCTGCCTTTTATGTTCCTATTGTTCGTCTGCTTTTTTGTATTCAAATTTTTGTAGACTGGGTTCATAATGAAGATCTGTTAATATTATTATTATTATTATATGGTCGCGAATAGACGAGACTCTCTTCTTAAAATGGTCAGGAAGCACGAAGAAGTGGGCAAAGGAGCGTTTCTATATGAAGCAGCGGAGGAGGCTGCTCAAACATTTAGCTTCGACTTCAATATCAGGGAAGAGCAAAATGCATTAAACATCATTCGTCTCGAGTACTCACTCCTGAAGGCCCCTATCAAGAAAGCAAAGAAAAAAAAACTTACGCAAACTGCTCCTCGAGCAGCGACTGCACGAAGTCTTTCACAAAAATGTGAAGGATCATTCGATGTCGTATGAGCTAACGTTTGCTTTCCTAAGATCACTCGAAAAGAAGACGGGCACCGAGGGTTTCATTTTGGCATGTTAAGATGGTGTCATTTCCACTTCAGAATACCGTAGGTACATTTTGAGCCGAAGCATTCCCGATGATAGCTGCAGAGCTTGTCATGCACACCACGAGCACCTAGAACACATACTATCTAGCTATCCAAATCATGCGGGAACGAGACGTACATCCAAAGGCACAATGTGGCACTAAGATCTTTTTAGTCTAGGACTCAGGTATGCAGCCCAATATCACGAACAGTTTTTTTTTAGAGTTGAATTTTTGAACAGTCTCCATGGGGGTTTTCCGGTATCTGTCATCAGTCATGGACGCATTTTTGCGATGCGATCTAGTGATCTGATAAGAGCTGAGGAATAGGGGCCTATACACGGTTCGACTTCGCTGCTAAAGTGTCATTTAAGTCCTTTAGCATGAGAACATATACCACCAGACGATTCCCCTTCTCCGGGTATGACCCTGTTAAAATTTTTCTTCTACTAGAGTTGACTTAAAAACACAGTATGTATTTTATCACAACCAGTGACAACTTGCTGCCAGGGTAGAGGAAAACTGCACAAAAACATCTTCTGAGTTAGGCTGGTTTTTTGACCTTTTCATACGTCGCAAATGATCGCCATCCGGCTTCTATCTGCACTCGAAATGTCGTGACATGCCCTCATGTCCCCTTAACCCATTGTGCGCACATTTTGATGTGAAACATCTAATTGCGCGGTACGGGGGTAAGATCGCCTCTTGGCGGGACGACGCGTGAGATGGAACGACGCGCTCGGGGATCGTCGGATCAATCCGCCTCAGCTCGGCGATACCCTCTCTCCGCGCGCTGCGCTCACCAATATTTGTCCTCAGCTCGGCGTCCCCTCTCTCCGCGCGCTCCGCTCTCCAATATACTTGCGCCTCACCGACAGTGGCAGTGGTTCAGATATTTTGAAAGTAAATTTGTACAAACTACCATTAATCTTAGCAGGAGACTTTAATGGGAATTTTGCAAAAGATAAATCATTACCATTAACTACATTCCTTCAAAACGAATTTCAGTTGCACATTAACAACAATCCAAGGGAATCTACAACTAGACATGGAACCACAATAGATTCGATATTCATAAGATATCGCGATAATGTTATGTCTAATACTTTTGTCGCATATTTCAGTTATCATAGACCTATAATTTCGTTAATACCATCCGAGACATCTGTTACTATCACAGAAATAACTGATGATGCATCTGATCATGTTCAATAGAACTGTTGAAGTGTTTATACTTGTAAGAAATTTCGCTTCTAAGTATTTTTGTGAAAAATAAACAATCGTATACAAATCTAAATATTTGTTCACTTCCATTTGCACTTCATTCAATACACCATCCTTTCTTCATGTTTCACATCTGCCAGGCGTCCAGCGACGGCACACTGTTTTTTGTTTTAAATTGAACTGTGCCAAAAAAAAAACATTCAAAATTGCATTGTTTTCTATTTTACACGTTAAATATTCCAGAGTTTTCAATTGCATACATTGAAAATTGAAAATCTGTTAATTGCAAGTCGTTGAAATTAAATAATTTCACATGCTAAATCTTGAGGATTGAAATAATCCGAAAAAACGTTCAAAATTTTATAGCTTGAAAATAGAAATCTTAAAAATTGTATAATTTGCAATTCCATATTCTCAAAGAATACAATTGTGAATCTTCAAATTTGAAGAGCTTTAATTTTAATTTTTCTCAATAAAAATTCTGTAATTTTGATGATTTGAATATGAAATTGCATCAATTTTAAAGATTCAGAATAAAAAACTTGCATCTTGGTCTTTACAAGCATCAGAATTCAAGATTTTTTTATTAAAAATTAAACAGTTTTCAATTGTAACTCTTTAAAATTGTAGAACTTTGAATTTTAGTTCATTAACATCAAAAAGCTTTTTATTTTGATGATTGACTATTAAAAATAGGGCACATTTTTATGTTAAACTTTAAAAATTCTGCAATTTTGATTTTTTACATTAGGATTTAAAAAAAATTTTAAGATGTACAATTGAAAACTTGCCTTTTGATTTCCAAAAGAATGAAAATTAAAGAATTAGTATTTATACATATTTAAAACAATAGAGTTTTCAATTGTAAATTTTGAACACTTATGAATTTTAAATTGCAAATTGCAGAAATAAAAGAACTTTCAATGTGAATGTAAATTTTAAAACTTTAAATCATCTTACTTCAACTATTCCAAAAAAATGTTCCATTTGCATACCTTTTAAATATTAATCTTAAAATTTGAATAATTTGCAATTATATATTTTCAAAATTTAAGAATTTTCAATTGTAACTCTTCAAAGTTGTGGAACTTTGAATTGTGAATCCGTACAAATGAAGAGTTTTCAATTTTGAATATTCACAATTAAAATTCTAGAACATTGTTGATTTACATTTGCAATTTCACTTATTTCGAAGATTTAAAACCGAATTTTCATTCAATTGTTATTCTATAAATCTATATTCAATCTACATTAGACATTTCGTACATAAATTTGGAAGATCTAGAATTAGAAACTTGACTGTTGATTCAAAACATCATCCAGAGGTAATAAGTTTTATTCATACATCTATGAAATCGAAGAGCTTTATTCTTGCTGATTACACAAAAACAACTAAGCAAAATATCCTGTCAGTCAACCGTTTTGACCTACAGATTTAAATAAAAAATGCTAAATAATATTAACACCATTTTTTAAGACTTGAATTTCACATATTAATTCATCTGACCATGAAATGTGAGGATATTTTGAAACGCATGTCCTGACACGTGACCTTTCGCAACATGTAAAGTTCATACCCATCACAAATACATATACTAATCTCTGTTTGCATATTTTTATACCCTCTTAATTTAAAAAAATATATTCAAGGCACTTTAGAATTTTATTTTGGTTTCGAAAATCTCGGTCTGCACCAATTTTTGGTAATCACTTTCAAATACTTTTTGTTACAGGAGCTCGCTGGGCACCATGGAAAAAGACAGAAAAACTTCCTGTCATACACCTTCTTGGGGTTACACATTACCAAATTTATGATGGAAAGAACCCAACTTACGTTCACGACATACACCCAGGCTTTGAATTAGAGGTTGTTACAGATCCGACTAGATCGAGACTCGTTGCACTTGTCTACCTTGGACATATGTGTTCATTTGTGATTAAAGAAAAAAATATAATTCAAAGAGTTGATGTGATCATAATCAACAACGTGGCCGAGCACACTATCGAAGCCAAGAATCTCAATCCGATTCAAAGCATCGTGGATAAAAAAAAAGATTGGAAAAAGTACATTCGTTATGCCAAAGCACCCATGCCTGTCCAACATCCCCCACCTCAAGGTATTTTATTATATTATTTATTATATTGTCAAAAACATTTGTTGGAAACTTTATTCTTCTTCTTATTTAATTTAACGTAAATTAGGCACAAAATATATATTTACATATATTTATAAATAGATATTCATGTCTCGATTTAGAATTAAAAAATTGACTGCTGATTTAAAAAATCATGCAAAGTTAAAAAATTTCATTTATACATCTATAAAATCGAAGACATTTATTTTTGCTAACCATACATAAACAACTGAGCAAAATATCCTGTCAGACTTTGATTTTGGTTTCAAAAATCACGGTCTAAAATGGTCCAATTTTTGGTAATCACCTTTAAATATTTGTTTTTCTTACAGTGGCAGCTACGATAACGCTTCTTGGGGTTCATCAATTCCTATTTGTTGACAAACTGGGGCATCCTCTGATTAAAGAGATAGATAAAGGCATTATATTACATGTTATTACAGATCTTACTAGATCGAAACTTGTTGGAATAGTCTACTTTGAAAAGTTGTGTCCATTTCTGCTTTGGACAGGCATCAAATATGTCAAAGTTGAAGTGCTTTTGATCAACAACATTGCCAAATACACTATGGAAATTAAACAGGGTGATAATCCGCTTCTAGTTTTCGCAAAAGGCAGACCAGCTTGGGAACCGTACCTTCGTTTTGCCGCAAGACCAATATATAGCCAACCGCTCTCAACGGACACACCAGGCCAACTGAGTTCAGTGAACTCGCTGAAAAGTAAAACTTAGAATGTACTTCTATGTCATGTTGACTCCAGATTATTACTATATTTTGATGAAACATTATGGAGAAAAACGAAAAATCCAGGAAAAAAAAATTGCAGATAATATTTCAGGGATTGAACTAATTTTTCTCCACAGAATTCCCCAAAACAGAATCTACCTTTTTTGTTCTTCCTTTCGTCCAAAACATTCCTTCCCTTGCCTCCTTTCCCAATCTGAATTTCAGAATTCTTGTACATCTTCTCTCGTCCCATCCCTCTTTCAAATATTCTACAGTATATGTACCATATTTTCCACTATCAATGTATATTTCTTCTTTGTGTTCGTTACAGAAAATCGACGATGAACTTTCTTTATATTATCACTACTTTAGGGCGAAGTGTGCGACCCAAGACTGCAGAATGAGTCAGTCTGGGAAGAAAATTCGACGATAAAAGACTTTGTTCTTCTTTTCCGAGTAAAATAGATATTATATTCTCATTTAATCCAGATAAATTACACGAAATCCTTTTTCCTAGTAATAAAAAACTGGAGAAAGCAGAAATATTAAAGTGCATATTTCACATGATAGCGACGACCAATGTACGATCGAAGTAATTTTGGTTTAAATAATGTTAATTTTGCGACAAGCCTTCACCTTTTATGTACGTTCTACTATAGTATATATGTACCATATTTTCTACTATCAATGTATATTTCTTCCCACTGTTCGTTACAGGATATCGGCGGTAATCTTTATTTATATTAGCCCCACTTTAGGGCGAGGTGTGAGGTGTGAGACTGCAGAATGAGACAATCTGGAAAGAACATTCAACGATTAAAAATTGTATTCTTCTTCTTCTAGTTGAATAAATATTATATTCTCATTTAATCTTGATCAATTATACGGAATTCCTCTCCAAGATATTACGAAAATAAATTTTTGTCACATGCATTTGTTTGGAGACCTGAAAAAAGTAAGACGCGAAATTTTTCGGTCCAGCTTTTTCTTTGCGTATAACGATACTTTACAAAATGAGCCATCCAGCAGATAAATGTTCTCACAATGAGAATAGAAGGAAAGTGTGCGCCGCATGTGGCAAAAAAAAAAGTTTTGGGAAAATTCAGCCTGCGGAATTCCTCATAAATGAGAAAACTGGGAAACTCATCGAGAACTTCATATCAAACGACTTTGATATAACTAGTGAGAAATTTCCTATAAGCATTTGCAGGACTTGTTATCTCGCACTAGTTGATTCGGAAAAGGGTGTCTTTGAAAGACCCTTACCAGTTATACCGAACTACAAAGATATAGTATTGCCTGGACTGGCAGGTCCAAAGGTCACTTAACATTCGTGAAAGGCAGAGGTAAGTAGAAAATATCAAATGTCGTGATTGATACATCCAATGGACTTCATGACCGAGGATCTTCAAAAACTCCATTGTACTATGTAAACATTGTTTTCAGGAAATCGGTGAGGGCAAGAATCACATTTGCAAAAATGGTAAAGAAAATGAGAGCAAAATCATCAACAAACTCTCTGAGAAAGAACAGGAACAAATTGTGACTGCTATTGTGAAGAAAACGGCTGATTCTAAAGCTCTTGGTGATAATGTTATGAACTTGAAAAACATTGAGCTAAATTTTTCAACTGCTGGTCGAAAATCTAAAATCATCCTGAATCCCACCAAGAAGGAGGACATTTTATTCAAGGAAGAAAGATTATATAGTTTTCGGATCAATCTTGAAGCTTCAAAAAGAAATATGAAGAAGATAACCAATTTTCTAAGATGTAATGTCGGGAGAAAGTGTATACCGGCAAATTATTCGAAGCACATGACGGATAAATCAAACATTTTGAAGAATGTATATAAAGCAGGATTAAATGAATTTGAATGTGAAAATGCCACAACATCTAAACAAGAGCGAGCTGTTGTATATGCAGATACTGAAGAACTTCTTGATGCGATTATAAATGAAAGAAATCTAGAAGGAAACTTCATCGTCAAAGCCATCGCTGATGGGGGTCAAGGTTTCTTCAAGATGAGCTAAACCATACTTCCCGAAAATTATTCACCTGCATTCGACAGTTCCATAGACCACACTGATGATAACGGGGATTCCAATGATTCAAGTTTGGAAAATATGGATGACTTTTCTGAAAAAAGGAAACTCTATTCTGAAGGTGGCAGTATGAGCAAAAGAGATGAGCTATCTAGCGTACATAGATTAATATTGCTAAGCACAGTTTCCCAAATAAAAGAGACTTATGAAAATGTCAAACTATCATTCGAACTAACGAATATCAATAATATTCCGTTCAAATTTGTTGCGGATTTCAAGCTTCTCCTCATAATAAATGGCCAAAAAACTGCAACAGCAACGTTTCCTTGCCCATACTGTTTTATTTCACTAAGTGATATGAGAAGCAACAAAAATGATGAGAATCAGTTGAGTGATGCCCATGCAAGTACATCTGATACCTCACGAATGGAAAATCACATGAAATTGAAAACATATGGTGACCTGAGAAACGATTACGATAAATTTTGTCTCACAGGAAGAAACAAAAAATACAGTAAAGACTGTCATGGTACAATCAATTTTCCTATTTTCCCTGGAAATGACAACACTCATGTTTGAGAGAAATGCATTATCCCTGAACTCCATGTTTTACAGGGGTTCATGAACCATTTATTCCGGAGAGGTTTAGTCCCTCTCTTAGGTCAAGAAAAGGCTTTTGTGGCCGAAAAAATTTAAACTCATTGCGAAAAACTACCATGGAGATTCGTTTGAAGAGAATCCATGTAGGAAGCTGCTGAAAGAAGTAGATAAGCTTAACGATCCAGAAATTTACAAAGATGTAGGATTCTTCAAGATTGTACCCTACATGGCTGCTTTTGAAGCAATGAACAAGGTAGTAGATTGTTGTTTCACTTCTGGTAGATGTGGTCCTTCATTAGATACTTACATACATTAATTGGATAATGCTTTGAAAAGTATTGATAACGCTTCTACCACATTGAAAATTCATGTCATTCTTGCACATGTTGGAGAGAGCTTGAAACATATCGACAAAAACAATGACCTAGGATTTTGGTCAGAGCAAAGTGGAAAGTCAGTACACCGTAAGTTTTTGAAGTTCTGGGGTCGTTATAAAATAAATTCCTTAAATGACGAATCTTATTCATCAAGACTACTCAAAGCAGTAATTGAATTTTCATCTCTGCATATCTAAGTACAATATTCTTAAGAAATATACAGAAGTATTGACGAATTGAGAAAAGACGAAAAAAATATCTGAAAACAAACAAAAAATTAAATGGGGCTATATAACCACTACATCCTCGTCGTTGGTCCTGGGTTGAGCTGAAAGTGGTTTTTATTCATCATTTCCTATAGTTTGAACATGTAGGATTTTTTCACTAAGAGTAATCTCATTTTTGCATAATATAAATTTATAAAATGTCGATATGTCACGAAAAGGATTAGCTGGGATTTTGATTCTTTTAGATTTTGAACCTATAAATGATGTAGAAACTTCCTATGAAACCCGATTTTGGATCCATTTTAGTCAAACTTCTTTCACCTTCAAGAACACTGTGTTGGGCCAACATGGCTAAGTGATGCTAAGATCTGTCTCCTTCGAAACATCATTATTTTACTGGGCAAGGTCAGTTAAATCGAAGTATGTCCAATCACTGAATCACAAATTAAAGACCATTAAATTATGTCTCTCAGCCTCACATGGTTTATAGAAATTATTGTTCAACATGTACGCATTAATTTCTAAAAATTGAAGAATTTGAAGAATTAAGCGTGCTTTTACAGAAGAGTATATCTGTTGAGCGACATATAACTTCGTTCAGTTCCAGTTGCGTCGACAAGTCGTAAAAAGCTCAAGTTACCACAAACGGTACTTCCAACTTTTAGCGGTACGATGAAAGAATGGTTACCATTTAAAGATACGTTCCGCACAATGTTACATAAGCATAAAGACCTTTCTAGCGTAGAGAAATTGTAACATGTGAAATCAGTTCTTAAAGACGAAGCTTCACGAAAAATTTAAGTTTTTTGTATCACCATAGAAAATCACGATCTCACGACATTTAAGTTTATTATTGCTTCACCTACTCAATGAAAAGAATGTCACCAACGATTGATATCTCTCACGGAAAAATCACAACAAAACCTTGAATCTTCAACTACACTGGGTGTAAATTTAGGTCCCGAAATCGTTGTCACTATCATTGAAGAAAAGTTACATAAATTCTCTGTAGAGAACTGGTATGCCATATTATAAAGAAGTACAGATTCCCCAAGTTAGACGACCTTATGGATTTTCTTTATAGAAATGCTGCACATTTATCTGTTCCTGTAGCTTCCGATTCTTTCACGTTTGAAAATGCTTATAAAGATTATATCCCTGCTAAAAAGCGAAACATTGAAGCCAAGCGTCAGACACTCGGAACTTCCATTTCCTGAAAATGTCATTCTTATTCTGACCCTCACATGCTTTTCACATGTGGTACATTTTTTTAATTGACGGTCAATGAACGTTTAAAGATCGTAAAAAGTGCCTCTATGTGTTTCAGTTGTTCAATAAATCATTCAGCTGGAGAATGTGAATTTGTGAATTGTAAAAAATGCGCTAAGCGTCATAACACCTTATTACACTGTATGAAGCCGCAAGATCAAAACGAAGCTAATTCCCGTGATATCACAAGGATTTTAAAATATCACCTTAACTTCTCTTGCCTCTTCACCATTTTTTCAATTATTGGCGAGTGCGATAGTAGAAAGTTTCGACATTCAAAAAATCCAATCAAAGCTCGAGTTTTTCTTGATACTTGTGCGACTGCAAATATTGTAACAATCAGTGTTATCAAAAAATTGTATGTTACTCCAACTAAATGCTGTTTTTTCTCTTGGTGCCCTTGTTTATCTTATTACAACAGTAAATGACATGGTTTCTATTACGTTGAAATTAATTCACATTTAGTAGAAACGCACATCCACTTTCTTGATCGTTGTTAATATCTGCGATGATGAACGGTTTACCGAAGAATTGAATTTCTAAACATCGCCTAAGATATTCGGGGAATTTAAACAGAATGCTCTAGAAAGGATGAACGGCTTATTATAAATATCTGAAAATAACTCTAAATTAAAAATACAATAATATTTGGATTTGATTGATATATCACTCATAATATCAGCTCAAGATTCTGTAGGTTTTACTTGCTTCATGCGGTTCTTAAAGAATCCAGTAGTACTATGGAACTAAGAGTAGTATTTAATATATCAGCAAAAAACACGTCGGGAATTTCTTTAAACGAGGTTTTCATGGTCGGTCCTATCATTCAAGACGGCACATGACGGCACACCAACCTTCATAGTTAATTTCAATGGTTTATGTGCAGAAATTTGGCAAAGGAAACTGTACATGCTCCTGCAAAGGAACCTCTATAAAAGCTTACCTTTGAACCATCCTGTACAAGTTCCTTCACAGAGTAAATTAAGACGCGGGTTCATTTACAGGAACTTCTTCAGGATCTTAGACATGTACCTACATAGGAACTTATCAGCGAGGGCTGGCTAGTGGCTTGACTCTCTTGATAATCAGTTGTATCTTCAAAAGAATACACTCAACTCCCGATAGAAGAACTGTTTCAAGCATGGAGTGCACTGACGTTGATCCTACACCGAGGAGAATCAAACGTAAACAAGCAGGACTGTATGGAACATTTCTGATGAATTTTGACGCATGACGCTATCTGATGCAACTTACGCGCTGAGAGTACTGCCCTCATTCTGTTTGACATGCTTGACTGAGCACCGCCTGTCTCTCGGTCCCGCGGACCCCGCATCATAAAATTGCCGAGGATTCTAAATACGTGATTCTGGACAGAAACCCACCCCTTAATTTACTTCCCAAAGGGACCCGTACAGGATAATTCAAATAGTTTCTTTCTTTTTTTTGTTTGCAGGATCATGTTTAGATGCCTTCATCAAATTGTTGCAAAGGAAATGTTAAGATTACATGTATGGGATCATGAGCAGGTTCATGTACAGAAACATGTACAGGATCCTTCGAGGTTCCTGTACAGGAATTTTCAGCTAGGAAGCGTATGTACTCATAGCGGAAATAGAGAAAGTGTATCGCCAATTTTTAATTGGTGAAGAAGGTCGTGAATATCAAAAGATTCTTTAGCAAGAAAACGATCAGATGAACAAATATTATTTTAATACGGTAACGTTTGCTTTGGCACCAGCAGCATTTCTGGCTATTCGATGTTTACATCAGTTGGCTGATGAAGAGCTTTTTCTCCTGCGGTAGAATTGTCCAGAAAAGATTTGTGAAAAGAATTGAGCAGTACAATTCATTTGGCATAACGAAGAATTGGTTTCATACAGTTTATGCAATTGGAGAAACCGGAGTTCTAGTTTTGATGTAATAATGGATTTGTATAAATGCCATATTGTATGATACAGTCTTGCCGGTACAAAGTTTTTGGCCCAAATGCTCAAGTCACTGAGTGAGGTAAAAGTAACGTTGGCGAGGACGGCGGGAAAGACCATGAAGAAGAGCATGGTTTTCCGTGCGACCCTCGTGCTGAAAGTTGATATAATTTCGACGTTACTGATAGTATAACTTCAGGTGGTATGCATGCATGATATATTTTCGTATCTTGCAAAGGATTTCGTAATTGGATTCACCTATTCTCTCAAAAATGGTGCAAGCGCCTAACTATTCCTTTTCGAATTAGGTTTGTTTCACTGTCATTGTGTAAGAGAACAGAATCGCCTGGTTCGAAGATATGGTTAGTGCGTACAATTTTAGCTTCTTGTTGGCGTTAAAGACGCTCTTACATCGTTCTCATTGCAGATTTCTCTTCCTCAAAATACTCTTTGTGACGCCTTTTCAACACGTCTAATATTTCCCGGTATGTTAATAAACTCGTAGGAGCGAGTGGTGAAAGTAAATTTGCTTTTTCGCTGAAGTTCATCTCAAACGGCGTCAGACTTATGCTTTTATGATCTGCTGTATTAAAGGATAAGCATACTAGATTTAGATTCTGATCCCATTTAGTTTTATTATCTGAAATTTATGCTTACAGCAATTCCCTAATTATTTCGTGAGTTCTCTCGAGAGCTCCCACTTCGTGGGTGAAATCTTAATGTGCTTGATTCTGAATAAATTCTCAAATTTTTGAACAAGTTCTGATATAAAATTTGCACCTTGATCTGTAAGTATGTGTTTAGGGGCAGAAAAAATATGAATGTAGTGATCGAGAAAATTATTCGGTATGCCCTCGCTCGTTGTCTCCTCTAATGGAGTCAGGATAATGTATTTAATGAGAACGTCCTAAATGGGTAAGATGCAGTTATTCCGGATTGAGTTTCGCCCAATAGTCCAACTACATATGTCCACAGCAATTTTTGGTTGTTTGCCTCCGTCAGTATTTCTGGAATCACAGCTTCTACTTTGGATCGTAACCGGGTCGATTCCGTGTGCTTCTCTCAATACATTTAGCTTTTCTTCTTCAGTTAGTAGTTTGTCAGGTCGTTCACAGAGGAACAAATTATGTTCCCTGAATTTAGTTTCCAAAAGAAAATTCAACATGTCTCGAATACGTAGCCTCTCGATATTAGTGATTAGAGGGTCTTTCATATGAAACGTCAATATTTTCCAGCTTTTATTAGTTACAAAGTCTTTCAACTTAGTGTAAATAAGTTACATCCACTCTTCTTCCTCGAAGTCTGGCAGTTGAATTCGCGCCAAGAAGATTTTTTTCTTGCTGTTTTTAATCCGATTTTTCCCCAGCTACGTGTTTAATTTTCAATTTGCTTGGCCTGAGATCCGTTTTTCTAGAGGAGTATTCCTTGAAAATTTCAATTACGTCTTTTCCAAAAAGTTATTTTTTTCATTTTAAATGTCTTTTTATACAAAAAGTTTATAACATGTTTGTCGATCTTTCTTGGATGAGCAACACGATAAAACAGAACTTTTCTTCCAGGTGAAAATAAAATCAGAAACACGTGGAGAGTAACGATTCGTTCACTCACGTCGCGCTAAATCCGAGCGAAAATTCACGGGTGAACGCCACACGAGATAATACACACGGCAAGAACAGCTGATCCAAAACCCGCATGCGCGTTTTCGATCTCAATCTACTCGCACTATCAGCCTGCAGCGGTCGTGCAAGTCGCAGGCCCGTAGTTCCCCGCCGTTTGCACGGCCGACGGGCGTCTAATGTGCCGGACCGTAGTCCGCCCTTCGGTCGCATTCCGACTCTGCCGGCCTGACGCATGCATATAGCAGACACGTTGGTGGTCTCCAACCCGTCGGGCCGATCACGTGTCGACACGTATGTTATCTGGGCTGTTTTGAAACTTTTTACGCAAACTACAAATTTTGCAATTTTTCATTTTTACGCTCTGGGTTAGATTGCAGAATAGGGGCGTCACCTCTGTTTTGGCTGAATGTCGAACAAAAAAAAGGACTGTTTCACGTACATCAGCTGTCACTTGCGACGCGACGGGAGGACGCCAACTTGGCTGCTGATGGCAATCGAGATATGTATCGATCTTGATTCGTATCGATGCACAATTTGAATTTTTATTTTTCGTACATTGGAAATTATTAGAAAAAAAGTTTTTAAAAACTTAACTTAACGAAAAGTTAGTCTCTGAGTTTTTATTGTCTTTTTTGGATTTTCTTTGTTTAATTTACTTTATTTATTTTATTTTATATTTTTATTTATATTATATATATATATATATATATATATATATATTATTATTATTATTATTTATCAGGTAATAATATGTAATTTTGACTTTTGACCCTTTTGACTAGTCACAAAAATTACGTTGATCAAATACCTAACCTTTTCCAACGTTTCGCGGGGGCGGGACCTATTACCTCTTCGTTAAGTTAAGTTTTTAAAAACTTTTTTTCTAATAATTTTCAATGTAAGAAAAATAGAAATTCAAATTGTGTATCGATACGAATCAAGATCGATACAGATCTCGATTGCCATCAGCAGCCAAGATGGCGTCCTCCCGTCGCAAGTGACAGCTGATGTGCGTGAAACTCTCCTTTTTTTTTCGACATTACACCTTATGCCGGCATAAAAAAATGTGTACATATATTGTCATTCATCGAAAAAGCATTAAATTTTAGTTATATACTGTGTTTCTGCCCGTACGGAAGTTTAAAAGCATCTAAACGATAAGGTAAATACGATCATTCCCATATCGTGACAGACCCATATTTGACACATCCCACTGAGAAAAATAATAATAATTTTAGGATATTAAAAAAAATATATTTTGAAGAAATGAAAATATTTTAAGGTTTTATGATAGATTCAAGGAATTTTCAATTGATTCCAGTAATTGATTAGATTTAAGAGAATTTTAAATATTTTATAGTAATACAACAGATTCCAAAGCATTTTCAAGAGCTTCAAAAAGTTTCAAGTGATTTTAAAAGATTTTAAAGCACTTGAAGTATTTCAGGGAATTTTGGAAAATTCCAAGAAATCTTTAATTGATTTCAGAGGATTTGAAATAGTTTAGACTTTTTGATAAGATTCCAAGGTATTTTCATAAGCTTTGAAATTTCCAAGTGCTTTAAAAGATTTAAAGAAATTTCCAAAGATTTTAAAGGTTTCCAAAATATGTATAAAGGGATTTAAAATATATTAAGGCGTTTGTAATTTATTGCAATCATTTGAAGTACTTTAGAAGGATTTTAAATATATAAGGGTTTTAGAAGATTCAATGGAAAAAAATTCAAGATGTTACTAATAATTTCATAGGATTTAAATCATTTTAAGTTATTCTAAAAGATCCCGAAAATTTTTCAATTGACTTCAGTAATTTAATGTGATTCAAAGGATTTGAAATATTTTTGGGAATTTTTGAATATTCCAAAGAATTGTTCATTTATTTTAATAATTTGAAGGAACTTTAAAGGATTTGGAATATTTTACGGTATTTAAAAAGAATCCGAGATATTTTTAAGAGATTTGAAGTATTTCAAGGGTTTTCCAAATATTTTAATGATTTTAAGGAATTTGAAAAATTTCATAGACGTTCACGGGATTTTATAACATTTTGAAGGAGATTTTCAAAGATTTATAAAAACTAATCAGAATTCCCACTGAATTCTTGTTAATTCATCCTGAACTCTTTAAATTTTCGTTGAATCCACTCAAATTCTAAATTCACTCAATTCTACTCAGTACAATGGATTGCTTTAAATTCTGTTTAGTTTTTATTGAAAGAAATAAAGCGATCGTTTCAGCCATTCAGTCTCTGATACTGATTTTTTTTTGTATTATATTCAAAAAATTTGCTAATGATATCAAATGATTTAAAATATTTTCGGGTATTTTATAAGATTCCAAGAAATTTCAAATGCTTTGAAAGATTTTAGGGTATTTTAAAAGATTTCAAGGAATTTTTAATAGATTCTTATAATTTTAAGGGATTTAAAAGAATTTGAAATATTTTAATTTGATTTGAAGAATTCCAATGCAATTTTGATTGATTCTTGTCATTTAATTGAATTTCAAAGGATTTGAGATATTTCAGGATATTTTAAAAGAGTCCAATGAATTTTCATGAGTTTTAAAAAGTTTCGAGTGATTTTAAACGAGTTCAAAGAATTTGAAATGTTTTAGTGAATATAAGAAGATTCCGAAGGAATTTTCAATTAAAATATTTGATTAAAATCATGACTTTTTAATTTTATATTTTGAAATACTCCCGTGGATTTTATAAGATTTCCGAGGATTTCTATTATTTTAAGGGATTTCAAATCTCTCAATATTCTGAAGGACATTAAAGAATTTATTCTCAAGAAGTGAAAGATTTCGTATGATTTCAAACGTTCGTAGAGATTTCAAAAAATCTTTTTCAATTTATTAGAAATCATTTCGAATTCACCATTAATTCTTTTGAATCCTGCAGAATTCTTTCCATTTTTTTTTAATTTACGTAAATTTTTTTGACTTTACTTAATCCTAGTCAATTCAATTTATTTTTTGTTTAATAATTCCTGCAGTTTTTCAAATTCGCCTTGAATTTTTGAGCATTTAATTAAATTCTTTGGAATGTCGATGAATTTTTCTCAAGTCATTTAAAACATGCGGAATTCAATGCATTTTTTCATATTTTTGAATTATTCTCAATTCACTTGCATTTTTTTAAATTTACATTAACTTTTATAAATTACATCGAATTCTTCCAATTTTTCTTAAATTCCTCTAAATTCACTTCAATTAGACTGAAATCAAAGGGATTTTGAAATTTTTTCCAATTTTTCAAAATTTAACTTGAATTGTTTTGAAGTCTTATAAATTTATCCTGAATTCGTTCAAATTTACTAGAAATATGTTTTCAAAATATTTGTATAACATCCCAAAAACGTTCACAAAAAAATTTTTGAATCATTAATCTTTTTTGAGTCGTTATCTGGCCTGACCTGGGACGTTTTTAAGAATTTTATATGAAATTAAAATATGTCATCTACTTAAAAAACATTTTTTGGCAACTTGATTTGTATTTTTATTCAATTTTACGTAAATTGAATACAAAATATCAAAAAATTTAAAAAACGAAACAGCACAAAATAATTGAGCGTGTAGCCCGCGTATTTTTTGTCTACACATGATTACATTTTTTGGGAAAAACAAACATATATTTTCATATATGGTCTTTTCTGCTGAAATGCCGTTCTGCATTTTAAGATTTCAATAACAGGAAATACACATGTTTTCATAATAAATGTCATCAATCTTAAGTATTTTGTTGGCTTCGAAGTGGAAAAAATAGATTGTAATATATACTGAAACCTTGATATAACGCACCTTGATATATGGACTTCCTACGACGCTGTAAGCTCAGCCAAGTGGCGCAGTTGCGTAACTACAAAGAGGGTAGTGTGAATACACATGCGCTTATGTATTCCTACTTGAAATATTTCACACGGTCCTGACTGTTTACGTTCGGAGAACATTAAGTCATCGTCAAGTCTGTTTTTTTGGGTAACGTTCGGAACTCGCAAAGTGTCAAGTTTTCAGTGTAGTTAAATTTAAAATCAACGTGAGACAGCTAAAAATAATCAAGCCACGTGTTTGTTGCCTACTCACGATTAAATTTTTAACGAAAAACAAAAATATTTTTTCGGCTTCAAAGTGCAAAAAATAGATTGTAATATATACTGGAACCTTGATATAACGCACCTTGATATATGGACTTCCTACGACGCTGTAAGCTCAGCCAAGTGGCGCAGTTGCGTAACTACAAAGAGGGTAGTGTGAATACATATGCGCATAAGTATTCCTACTAGAAAAAATTCACACGGTCCTGACTGTTTACATTCGAAGATCATTGAGTCATCCCCAAGTATGTTTTTTTGGGCCACGTCCGGCACTCGCAAAATGTCAAGTTTTCAGTGTAGTTAAATTCAAAATCAACGTGAGACAGCTAAAAATAATCAAGGTGCGTGTTTGCTGTCTATTAAGGATTACATTTTTAACGGAAAACAAAAATATTTTTTCGGCTTCAGTGTGGAAAAAACTGATTGTAACATAAAGTGGAACCTTGATATACGGCTTTTCTAAAATTTCAGTCAGCCGCAGTTTAAGGCGAGGGGCATATCAAGGTTCGAGTTTACTACATATTAGGACAAATTCGATAAACCACAAGTATATATGTGAGTGAAAAATGATGACTAATTATCAGTTTGTTTAAATTTTTTTGACTATTCATCTTTTGAAATTTCTTCGTGAGTGAGATTGATTTATTTGACGAAAATGTGGAGACCGGCTGCTATTCTCTGTTTATTAACAGTTATACATGATTCTGTCGGTAAGTATGCCGTAATTAAGGCTGTTGAAGCGGGGAGTAGAAAAATTGCGAAATCTGTGAAGCACTTAAAACTTACCAATAACCTACCATAATTTAGTTTCGAGGTTTCAAAAATGCATTTTGAAAATTTTTAAACAATGGAAGGGGTTTCGCGGTGGCAGGATATGGGGTCTTTGATTAAAAAAAAAAAATACGGTAACTGCTAAACAGGGAGAGTGAAATAGCGTGGCAACGATGTGAAGTGTGAAGGAAGCCACCTGACAGCTGATGGTGCTGATAGCTCGACCATACTGGATCGTTCTAGAAAGTGAACTGTCAGTAAAAGTCGCATCTGTCTTGGCGGGTATTTTTTTTTAAATTTTAAAATTTGAATAACAAATGCAATTAGTGATACTCTTTATTCTTTGTTTATTGACAATTCCGAATGATTGGTAAATGCAGCAGTAACGCTGCAATTTGAATAAATAATAAATTTGTTCTTAGAAAAAAAAACGTGGTCGCGAAAAAGGAAAATTGTGCAAGTGATAAAAGGATGCCGCTGTGAACTGGCTTACAATAATCGATAATGATTTTGCAAATTAAATAATTTGTTTTTTAAGTCTATTTAACATTATAGACAACAAATCTATAATTCCATGTGAATTTTTAAATTTGCAAAATTATTATGGATTATTATCAGCGAGTTCACACTTTTCCTTGTTCGAGACCACGTATATTATTCTAAGAAAAAATGTATTATTCATTCAAATTGCAGTGATACTGATGCATTAGTCAATCATTCGGACTTGTCAATAAACAAAAAAAAAAGAAAATCACAAATTGCATTTTTATTCAAATTCAAAACTCCCGCCAAGAAAGATGCGACTTTTACCGGCAGCGCATTTTCGTATCACGATCCAGTACGTTCGAGCTATTAGCGCCATCAACTGTCAGTCTGCGTCCTTCACACTTCATGTTGTTGCTACACTATTTCACTCTCAGTTTTTAGCAGTTACTTCATGTTTTTCGAAAAACCAGACTTACTTAGAAAATTTTAAAACCTATAAAATTTCCAAAGTGCATTTTTAAAACCTCAAAACCAAATTATCGTAGGTTATTAGTAAGTTTTGAGTACTTCATAGACGAAATAATTTATTCTGCAAATCTGCTATTTGCCCGAATGCGGCGAAAAAATTTATCAGGAACCTAATTCATTCGAAACCATCAGTACGAATTAATTCCAGTGTCAGAGAATTGATTTTAATTCGCGAGATTTTCAGTCAAGATCCAGTTCGCCTGAATTCGTCAGCGCGATTACTGTTCAAGACTGGCCAATTCTTCTGAATTCGGAAGAGTTAAGCCTCACCTAAATCCGTCCTAATTCGTGACGACGAATTTAATTGAAAATTTCTCCATTCAATTTAAGGGGGTATTTCTATTTGACCGGACCAAAAAATCGATTTTTTTTCTTGATTTTTAGATAGTATATAGTATGTGGAATTTGTACGCAAAGGGATTTGTTTGGTTCAGACTTTTTAATGAAGCTGCGGCAGGTTCAACTGCGCAGAGCGGAGAGTACTCAGCCGCACGCTGTGGAGGGCCGCCTCGACTGTGACCGCAGGCAGGTCATAAATGTGTATAATAGAGCCATTGTTCGTCTCAAATACGTTTTCTTTCCCCAATACGATATTCCGAAAGCATTTATAGATTTGTATCCAAGGTCTTGTCAAAACTTGCAGTGTTAGGTCTGAATCTCCAGTGTCACGCTACATGTTGAGCAAATCGTTTTTTTTAAACACGATTTTTTTAAATGGCTGACATGATTCCCTCAAAACCACTGGACCGATTAAGCTCAAATTTAGAGGATATATTCAGCAGATGTTTGGCTATAGCCCGAACTAGAATATATGAAAAATAATGATTTCTGAATTTTTAGCAAGTCAAAAACTACCCCCAAAAAAGTCAAAATTCGCAAACAAAACTTCAAATGGGCGCCATTTTGTCCATTTTCAATATTTTTTATTTTTTCTAGTCGCGACTATAGCCGTACTCGTATATTTTAAGAATATCCTCGATTTTTTTGTTTCGGATGACCTGGAGCAGCTGAATCATGTCAGCCAAGTGAGGGTGTCGTTTCCTGGACACATTTTTTGAAATGCTATAGCGCCTCGAATTATTTTTTCTTTTAATGGGTAACCATGTATTTTCTTAGTTTAAGATCTGCTTAAAAATATACAAAAACTTCCATTCAAAAATATTAACGATTGTATTTTTTATGAATTTTTTAAAAACGCTTGAAAAAAGCTCGGTCAATTAGAAATACCCCCTTAATTCGTAATATGAGAACCAATGTGCGGGGTAGAAAGGATCCGTTGTAACATTTTAGCAAATAGTCCTTTAGCCCAGTGGGGATGCTCTGGGCTGATACATGAGGGATCGCTGGTTCGAGTCTCGACGGATGAACTTTTTATTCATGTTTTTTCGAATTCAAAATTAACATGCATTTAATTCACTACATTTCAAATCATCCTGAGGATTCAATATCGCAAATCATGAAAATTGAAGAATTTTCAATTGTAATTCTGCAAAAGAAATTTAAATTGTAAATTTTTAAAATTCAAGAGTTTCTAATTTTGACAATTTACAATTCAAAACTCTATAATTCTGTTAATTTAATCAGATAAAACGGAATCACTAAAGATAATTAGAAAACTACTAGTTCGATTAATCGAAATATTTATTAATTCATTCATCAGAAACTACTAATTTCTTATTTCAGTTAAAAATAAATTGTCACAAAGGTACGAGTATTTGGGTTTTGATGTCTATTAAAAAAAAAATCTCCTGCATCTTTCATATTGTGGACCTAATATATTCCAATTTTACTTTCACGCTTCTGTGAGTTTTACCGCATTCCTTCAAAAGCTGTGACTCAATTTTTAAAGAGATTAAAATTTAAAAAAACAGTGAACATTTTTTTTCCTGGAAATATAATTTTCATATTTTTTTCGCTGTTTCTATAAGCAAAATATCTTGGAAGAAAACCATTTTCGGAGAATATGACCAACACAAAAGTTGTCGCATTTTTGACGCCCGATCGAAAAAAAATCGACCTTGACCTTGACTATGACCTTCACCTTAATTTCAAGGTCAAATCGATTTTTTAAAATGAGAAACCCTATTTTGGACCCCGGGAACTGAGAGAGCGGAATATTTTACGTCCAGATATGACCTTGACCGATGGAAAATTTGACCTGGAAACGTTATGGCAAGGTCAAACAACGTACAGCAGGATGAGTCGACTGGCATGCATTTTTCAAGAAAAGGTCCAACTCAAGAGTCGTAGCATTCTCGACTCTTGATTGATTGGTGACCTTGACCTTGACTTTCACCAGGACCTTCATATTATATTCAGTATACGAGATTTTAAAAAATTTTGTAAACATGACATTTTTCTTTTGAAAAGCGTGGTCTTTAAAGTTTTGACCTTGAAAATTGTTTTTTTTTCGCAATTTTCATGGCCATATTCATAATCAGTGAATGAAAAATACATCGCTGCATGCTTTTCGGAATTTCACACCCGGGAGGGAAAAAAACAGTCGGCAAGGTTGTTCGTTGCCGTCGCTGATAGGCTAGCTACAACTATTTTGTCGAAAGTTTCAGTTAAAAATGCAACTCTGTGGTTCAAACTTGATCTGTTTAGATTCAAAATAAACTTTTTTTCCAAAGTTACATTTTCGAGTTAAAAATTCAGGTGTTTTGTAAAAAATTCATATTGTTGATTCTAAAGTTCAATAATTTGGTAGAAACTCCATTTTTTTTCGAAAGTTCATCTAGTATCCTTACTATTGTTAACCATTCGTTTTTTTTTCTTACTTGAAATTATTTTTTTTAACCGTTATTTTCACTATTCTTTTTTTGGTGAAAAATTGATCTTTTTAAGTTCAAAATTCCTGCACTATTTGCCTCATTTATGTATTTTGTTCAATCTTCGTTTTTTTTGTAGCAAATAAATTTCTTTTGTGAAATATGCAACTGATGTAGAAAATTCCTATTTTCAGCTCGAAAATTGAAAAATTTGGTAATAACTCAACTATTTCGTCGAAAGTTAAACTACTTTCTTGAAAATGTATATTTAAGGTTTAAAGTTTTTAAAATGACTGTTCTTGAAGTAAACAGTTGATATACCGTTAAACGGGGTAATTTCGGACATGTGGGAAAAAACTCGAAAATTCCTTACTTGATTTTTCAAATTATTGAAGGTGGTATTCACCAGAAACTGGAATCACTTCTAGCCGCAACTGGTTCTAGATTCCGGTTAAAACCACCACTTAACCAATCCTATCGTCTCGTGGGGGGATGTCACCTCTTTACTGGTTATAAAAATAATGCTAGTCGAAATCCTACCCATTTCTGACCTCTCATGGGGGTAAGGCACCCCTGTGATTCTTCACAGAAATAGTGTTGTTTAAACCCCTATCCCTTTTATCATCTCGTGTGGAAAAAGGCATCCCTGTGGTTGGTCACAGAAATCATGTTAGTCAAATCCCTACCCCTTTCCAACTACACGGAAAAAATTTATCCGTGAAAAAGTCACGAACTTGTAGCTAGGTCTCGGATACGAGATAAAAAAATGAAACACTACATCCTTATTTCTATGAGAAATATATGGATAAATTTCGAAGTTTCTTACGAATAGTTCGAATTTCCTATGAACAGTTCCTGAAAATTTGAGACTGAAACATAAAGAGGAAAAAGTTTATTTGTGCGATTTAATTCATATTAATTTATAAATTCGCAACTCAGAAGATTCCAAGCCTCAAAGACTGCTGACTCAACAGTTTCTAAACATAAACCAGGAATGCGTGAACGCGCGCAGCCATCGAGGCTAAACAAAGTAGGTATTATAAAACTTCTAGCCACTCATCCGACGAGCTCGAAGCACACATACGAGCGCACGGAAGCACCGCGCGTCTGGGCGACCATGTGTGCGAGCCGCGTACAGGCGAACCTACTTTCTAGTTCCCAAATTTGTCGGGCAAGCTCGTGAGTGCTCTGGGAATCTTTTCTTAATCACTCGTAATATTTTTGTAATTATTCACGTAAAAAAAGTGATGAACCGTTTTAGAATTTTTACATAGAGTTTGTCAATGTTTCTCAAAGTTCGCAGATTATTTACGAAAATACATAAATATCCGATGAATTTTTCTCATATCCGAGACCTAGCTACTAGTTCGTGACATTTTTACGGATAAATTTTTTCCTTGTACTCGTGGGGGAGCAGAAAGGCACCCCTGTAACTAGTATCGAAAATAGTTTTGGTCGAACCCATACCACTTTCCAACTTCTCGTAGGGAGCTGAAGCCTTTAGAATTTTATTTTGGTTTCGAAAATCTCTGTCTAAAATGGTCCAACTTTGGGTAATCACTCTCAAATACTTTTTTTTACAGGAGGACGTTGGAACCCATGGAGCAAGTCAAAATCACCTATCATAACAATCCATGGGGTTTATCATTTCCTATATGTTTCTGAAGGACAAAAACCTCAAGTTCACGAGTTAGACCCAGGCGTTGAATTGCAGTGTATTACAGATATGTCTAGATCAAAAATTGTTGCCCTTATCGAGTATGAGCATGTGTGTTCATTTGTGATTCCAAAAGGCAAGGGATATCAAAAAGTTGAATTGCTCATAATTGACAACGTGGCCGAGCATACTATAGAAGTAAGCCAGACTTATAATCCGCTTCAAGGCTTCATAGATAGCGGCAAAAAATGGGGAGACTACACTCGTAAAGCAAAAATGTCCCCATATAGCATACCAGGTTTGTATTTAATTTTTCACTTTATGATATTTAAAAAAGATTCTTAGCGGGTTTATAAGATTTCCGAAGATTTTCATGATCTTGAGGGACCTTAAAAGCTTTCAAGTAATTTTATTAAATTATCGAGGATTTCGGGAAATATCACATTTTATAGAATTTCTCGGGATTTAATTTTTCATGGATATCTAAGAATTTGTTCTCAAAGAGTGTGGGATTTTGTGAGCTTTTGAGTGTTTTTAGAGATCTTCAAATATCTTTTTCAATTCATTAGAATTCATTTCGAATTCAGCCTTTATTATTTCAAATGCTTTTGAAATGTACAAAATTCTCCTGATTTTTTTTTAATTCACGTGAATTCTTCTGAATTCACTCAATTTGATTAAATTCAATGTGCTTTTTGTATTTCTTTTTAGTTTTTGTTTTATTCAACCTGTAGTTTTCTAAACTCTCCCTGAATTTTCGGGCATTTCATCAAATTCTGCTGAATTTCCGCGATTATTTTCAAGCCAGTTTTCTTAAATTCCTCTGAATGCACCTGATTTCGTTAAAATTTACTGAGAAAATGTCCTTAAAACATTTTTGTAACATCCCAAAAAGGCACAAAGGGAGGGAAAATTACGTTTAAAAAACGTCTTATGTCACAGAGATGCCATAAAACCTAAGACGTTAGAATGTTATAAAAAATTCAAATATTTTACCTAATTCAAAAATATTTTTTGGAAACTTTTTTCGTATATTCATTTAATTTTACGTAAATTGAAACAACATATCAAAAAATAAGTAGAAACACAGACGCGCGCTTGGGCGGCATCTTCAAAATTCAAGATTTTCAAATTGCAAATCCTGAATATTGAAGGATTTTCAATTGTAATTATTCAAAAGTACACTACTCAAAAAAATGTTCCAAATTACATACCTTTAACATATAAATCTTAAAAATTGAATAACTTGCTATTCTATATTTTTAAAAATCAAGAATTTTCCATCTTGACTGTTCGAAATTGCAGAAATTTGAATCGTGAATATTCAAAATTCAAGAGAAAAATAATAATTGGATTAGTCGAAATATTAACTAATTCTTCACTTATACACTAGTAATTTCTTAGTTGGAGAGAAAGTGGCACAAAGTTACTTGTATTTGAGTTTTTGCGTTCAAAAAACTTTCTTTCACCTATATTTTTTGCCAATTTTTATTTGAATTTGGCCTTTTGGAAAGAGGAAATCCTGTAATTTTTATGTGGACTAAAATTGCAGTGCCTGGCAGAATATTCTTTTCCTAAAAATGAAATATTCTCATTTTCTCATAAACCCTGCAAGCTATCACAAAAGAGCAAGTGGTATTTTTTGTAAACCTTATTGAGGTGTGCAAACTTTTATTTTATCTTTCTTTCCCTATCGTTTTCAACAAAAACGGGAAAATGAAAAACGGGAAACGGTGTGACAAATCAAAAAGGTTAATAAAAGAGCGCGTTCTTGAAATATTCTCGACTTTATTCAACCAATGGCAAGGCGATATCGTGAAAATTTTAAAGATAGAAGGACAGATTTCATTTATTTTACTTTATATTATTATTATTTAAATTATTTTTACATTATGGAAAATATCATTGTAGGGTGTAGTTGCGAATAGCGTTTACCGCCGATTTTTTTTTGAACTCCGTATCACCATGTATTTTGACGCACTCATCACGAAAATCATAGCGAAATTAGGCGCAAATATGATTTTCATGGTGAAAATAAAGAAAACACCCTATGGGTCATAGCTTTTCACGTTTATCTCAAAAACGAATTGAAATTTCAAAATATACTTATAACAAAAGTTGCAAACCTTGTCAAAATACACATTTCATATTCCATCTACTTTCTTCATAGGAGTAAAAGTTCAGAATATTTGGTCATAAAGATAACAATTTCATGCACCCGTGAGACTGATCACAGAAATAATGTTCGTCAAAACGTACGCCTTTCCAAAGTTCCATGGATTGGAAAAGCAACCCTGCGTGCGGTCACAGAAATAATGTTGGTCAAACACCTAACCCTTTCCATCGTCTCGTGGGAGGAAGGCACACCTGTGACTGGACACAGAAATAGTGTTTTTTGAAAGCCTACCCCTTTCCAACTTCTCGTGGGTGGCAGAAAGACACTCTTGTGAAAAGACACAAAAATAATGCTGGCGAAACCCCTACCTATTTTCAACTTCACGTGGAGGGTGAGAACGCACCCCTATAGCTGATCACAAAAATAAATTTGGTCGTACCGCTATCCCTTTCCAACTTCTCGTTGAAAGTGGTAAAGCACCCCTGTGCCTGGTTACAGTAATATTGTTGGTCGAACCTTTACCCCTTTCAATCATCTCTTGTGGAATAAGGCATCCCTGTGACTAGTCACAAAACTAATGTTAGTCAAACCCCTTCCTAATTTCTTCTGGGGACAGAAAGGCACCTCTGTGACTAGTCACAGAACTAATGTTAGTCGAACCCCTACCCCTTTCTAATTTCTCCTGGGGACAGAAAGGTACCTCTGTGACTAGTCAGAGAAATAGTGTTGATTGAACCCATACCCCATTCCATCTTCTCGTGAGGGGGAGGTATCCCTGTGACTGGTTATATTAATAACGTTAGTCGAACTGTGACCCCTTTCCACAGTCTCGTGGCGGGAAGGCAACTTTGTGACTAGACTCAGAAATAATACTGGTCAAACCCCTACTCCTTTCTAATGTCTCGTGAGGGGCGGAAAGGCACTCCTGGGTCAGATCACATGAATAATTTTGGTCGAACGCCTACCCCTTTCCAACTTCTTTTAGGGGGCTGAAACGAACCCCTGTGACTGGTCACAGAACTAATATTAGACAAGGACCATAAAAAAACTTAAGGTCACTCATGTATTTTACGTGGATGATTTTAAGATCTATAGTAGAAATAAAGAGCAACTTGATCCAGCTCGAGGGATTGTCAAGTATTACACTCGGGAGATTGAAATGGAGTTTGGGTCAGGAAAATGCGCGAAGGTTAATCTGAAGCGAGGAACACTTAATGTCATCCCCGAAGCCCCAGCACTCCTCGACAGAAGTGCTATCCGCCACTTTGGCACTGGAGAGACCTATACATACCAAGGTGTGCCACAGAACCGCATTCAGGAAGTAAAATCTATAAGGAATTCTCAGATCCCTTGATATCTGGTCACAAAAAATTATGTACGTGAAGAAAAGCATGCATGCTAGATCGTCTGTTCCGCGACTTTATATTTCACACCGTCAAGATAGTCGCGGAATACTGAATTTTGAATGTCTTGAGAACAGGATTATTCTGGGTGTAGCACATGTGGTCGCAAGTAGATGAGACCCTATTAATAAAATGGTCAGGAAACACGAAGAAGTGGGCAAAGGAGCGTTTCTGTACAAAGCACTGGAGAATGCAGCTGAAACACTTGTCCCTGACTTCAATATCAGGGGTGAGAAAAATGCATAAAACATTATTTATCTAGAGAGCTATTTCCGGAAGGCCCGGATCAAGAAATCGCAAGAGAAAAACTTCCGCAAACAGCTCCTCGCCAGGGGAATGCACGACATCTTCCACAGAAATATGAACGATCAGTGAATGTCGTATGAGCTATAGTTTGCTTTCCTCAAATCACTCAGATTGTAGAGGGTACGGAAGGTTTAATTTTTGCGTGCCAATATGATGTCTTTTCCACTTCAGCATATCGTAGCTACATCTTGAGCCAAGACATTCTCGATGATAGCTGCAGAGCTTGTCACGCAAACGCTGAGCACATAGGACACCTACTATCTAGTTGTCCAAATCATGCGGGAACGACGTACATCCAAAGGCATGATGCGGCACTAAGATCAGTTTTGTCAAAGGCTTAACTTGGTTTCAGACCAACATGTCGAGGGGATTTTTCGTTAGAGATAAATTTTTTAATAGTCTTAACGGAGCTTTCCTGGAACCTATCATCAGTCACGGACGCCTTTTTTTAATGCGATCTAGTTATCTGATAAGAGCAGTGAGCCTCATTCCAAAATTTGGGAAAAGCCTGGTTTCTATCCCATATTCCACGCATTGGATTGCCGCCAAATTCCAGGTGAGATACCTACAGCTTGAGGTGGAATCCAAACCACCAGAACAAATGCTGCCTCTTATGCCCTGTTAGAATTCTAAGCTTTGGCTCTCAGGCCATTTTGGCGTGACAAATGTTGGCGATTATGCCCCTTTGGAATTCCACACTCTTAAAAATTGTGAAACTTTGAATTTTCAGTCTTCAAAAATAAAGAGTTTTTAATTTTGAATATTCACAAGTGAAATTCTAATACTTTCATGACTTACATTTGCAATTTCATTTACTTGGAAAATTTAGAATCGAAAACTTGACTTTTTATTTCCAAAATTATTTAAATTTAATAATTCGTATGTATAAATAATCAAAATTGAAGAGTTTTAAATAGTAAATCTCCAAAATTATAGAATTTTAAATTGCAACTTGACTATTGTTTAAAAAATCATCCAAAGTCAAAAATTTTTATTTATACATCTATAAGATCGGACAGTTTTATTTTTGCTAATTTTACATAAGAAACTAGGCAAAATATCCTGTCAGACAACTGTTTTAACATACAAATTAAAAAAAATTGCTAAATAATATGAGCACCAAGCAAGTCTTAATTTTCACATATTAATTCATCTTACCATAAAATGAGAGGATATTTTGAAATGCATGTCCTGCCACGCGACCTTCAGCAACATGTAAAATTCATACCCATCACACACACACATATATATATATATATATACTTGAGGCACGTTAAAATTTTATTTTGGTTTTGACAATCTCGGTCTAAAATGGTCAAATTTTTGGTAATCACTCTTAAATACTTTTTTTCACAGAAACAGGTTTGATAACACTACTTCGGGTTGATTATTTCCAATGTCCTGATGGGAAGTATCAACCTCGCGTGTACAAGATAAACCCAGGCACTGAATTACGTTGCATCACAGATCCGTCTAGATCGAAACTCGTTGGAATACTCTACTCTGGACAAGTGTGTTCATTCGTGACTCCGGCAGGCAAGGCTTATGAAAAAATTGAGGTGCTCATAATTGAGAATGTGGCCGAGGAAACTATGGCAGTAAGCCAGGATTATGATCCGCTTGAGGGGTTCCCAAAAAGCGGAAAATATTGGGGAGATTACATTCGTTATGCCAAAATACCCACATCTAACACACTTAGCTCATCAGGCTCATCGAGCTCAGCGGGCTCATTGTACCCACTGAGACGTCTTAATTCAAGCTAAGCATTCTCAGAACTAAGACGTCCTTAGAATGTACATCTTCTCTCCTCCAATCCCTTTTTCAAATAGTTTCGTTGTATAATCAAAGTAATTTTAGTTTATATAATTTTGATTCTGCGAGCAGCCTGCACGCGTTATTTAGGATCTACTACAGTATATGTACCATACTTTTTATTAATGTATAGAATTCCTGAAAATAAAACAAGAATTCAACGATCAAATTTGGAAAAACACCACAAAATGCTGCTATTGCAATTCCTAAGAAAAAATTTGTTTCTTTGCACAAAAATAAAAAACAGGAAAGAAAAATGAGAAGGCAACCAACCACATCCCCTTCCTTCTCTTTTTTATTTCTTTCGTCTTTTTTATTTTTATTATTATCAAATGACACTATGAAAGCACGCACAATATTTACCAACGTTTCGGTGCTCACACAGCACCCTTATCAAGGCAAGAAAAATTAGAGCAGGTAGGAACAGCGACGAAATAACGACGCTATCGCCTCGATACCTGACAACTAAATGTGGGACAAAAGGTAACTCTGTTATAAACAAACAAGAAATAAGAGAAAGTCAACACCCATGAAAACTGATTGCTAAATGTAATTAATCATTCCAGCATTTCCGTGAATTCTCTCTTTCTCTCATTACTTTCACTGTGTAAAATTTCAACATTATCCCAGTCAAACTCATGGTCAACATCAACAAACCCTCTCGTATGTCTAGCAAGAACACCCTTATAACAGCGTGCTAAACGAACATCACTTTTGTGTTCCTCCACCCTAGTATTAAGAAGTCTGCCAGTCTGTCCCACATAAGTCATCTCACAAATCTTGCAAGTGATCTTGTAAACAACATCACCTTTTTCAAATTTATCTAAAGGATCTTTTACAAAAGTTATTATTGAATCAATTTTAAATGGTATAGGGGAAACCACCCTACAGTAGATAATGATTATCAGTAGATAATCTTAATTTACTAGAAAACTAGCCACGAATGTTGATTTTCTCCTTCAGTATAAAGATTCTGCAATGATTCTACCTTGTCAGACAAATTTTCATTGAAAAAGCATCATTACTTATTGTGTGAGGGCAAAAGCTTAATTTTTAGCACGAAAAAAAAAATTTTACCTTTTTTTTATTCATGGTTTTCATCCGAATGAAATTTTTCTAAGTTATGTTTTTACATTATAATCAAAATTTAAAGGTTAATGAACAATACGTATATAACAAAAAGTATTGATTTTCATTATTTATGAATATTTCAGGACTTTCTATTTGACATTCCATTTTCCAACAGTAGATAACCAAAGTAGATAATCGTGATATTTCTCTGGCGGAATTGGTAGCACTGCGATGATCTTGAGCTGTATTCGTTGAATGAGGCTGAACACGAAATGTCACATTTGTTTAACGGTTAGCGCGGTTAGGGTTTGACATTTTTCTGGAGTATTTATGTTTACCACCGAAATTGAGGAAGAGGAGATAGCAGATTATTTACGAATGAGCGCTAGAGTGGCTTTTGGATTGACTGGGCTTGAGACAAGGCGGGTAGTATTTCAATTAGCTGATCGCGAAGGAATTGAAATGCCACCTTCTTGGACAGAAAATGAAGCAGCTGGAGAAAAATGGTTGACAGGATTTTGTTCTCGACATCATCTTAGCTTTCGGAAGCCAGAGGCTTGCAGTTTGGCACGATTAACTGCTTTCAACCCAAATAATGTCAACAAATTTTATGGTAATTTAGAAAATTGTCTAGTGACGTATCCTTTCATAGCAGCTAGTCAGGGTATGCGAATCTTTAATCTCAATGAAACAGGTACAAAAACTGTACATGTCCCTGAGAAGGTTATTGCTAAAACTGGATGTAAGCAAGTGTCTTCGTCCACTAGTGGAGAGCGCGGTATCCTTGTAACAGTTTCTAATACAATTTGTGCTGCTGGTTCCTATCTACCACCAGTCTTTGTATTTCCAAGAGTAAAATTGAAACCCACTATGATGGCAGGCACTCCACCAGGATCTCTTGGATTAGCAAATAAAAGTGGATGGATGACCTCAAAACTCTTTCTTGAAGTCCTAGACCACATCATCAGGCACACTCACAGCACAAAAGAGGATCAAATACTAATGATTTACGATAATCACGAATCACACATCTCCATTGATGTAATTGATAAGGCTCGAGAAGCTGGTATAGTTCTCTTAACTCTTTCTCCACACTTCAGTCATAAAATGCAACCACTGGATGTCAGTGTTTATGGTCCTTTCAAAAGATTTTATAATTCAGCTTGTGGCGAATGGGTGTACAAACACCCTGGATGTCCTATGACTATACACGATGTGGGTGCTTGCGTAGGACAAGTTTTCCCGAAGGCTTTTACACCGCTGAACATTAAGGCTGCATTTGAAAAGACTGGAATCTATCCATTTGATAAGAATGTTTTTAATGAAGAAGACTTCTATGGATGCAAAGTCACTGATCGATCACTTAATGCAGAAACCGAAACTGAAAATGCTGCTCCAGAAGTTCAACAATTTGAGGGATATCTCGAGGTTGCAGAAGGCGCTCACTTAGATCGATCTCTTCAGGAAGAAATTCATTTATCAATGAACAGAGAGGTCATTCAAGAAGGAGCTGTTGAAGTGCATTCGGAAAAAGAGCAGTCGAGTCTGTCTCAGCATTTACATCAGCAATTCCTTGCTGTAGAAGAAACTGCGGAGCAACTTTCTACAGAAACTCAGACCAGCCAGCCCAACGATGTAGCAGTGGCGGCTTCACACTTTGCAATAGAACCAAAAATAGAGGAAGTTGCTTTTAAACTCATGATAGAACTCCACTCTATACATTCTCATGAAGAAAATGTCGCTGAACTGACGGCTGAATTACAAACGCTCACCAAGGACCAAGATATTGGTTTAAAAGTATTGCCTTTACTACAGAAGATCCATGAGCACGAGAAAGACATACTAAAAGCATTCCTTGACAAAAATTTAATCGAGAAGCATCCTTTAAGTAATCTAAATATTTTTAAGTGTGAAAAATTCGGCATTGAAATCCACGCAAAATTAAAGAGACGTAAATTCGGTACTCCAAGAAATTTGACCTCTTCCTAAAGCTAGACCGAGAAAAACGAGTAGAAAACCTAGGAAGAAGGGAGATAGCACAATTTTAACTTCATCTCCTGTCCGAGATTTGCTTCTAGATGAAGCAGCAGGTAAAGAGCTCAACAAGCTCTCAACCAGGAAAAGAAAAAAACGAAACCAGTGTTACCAAAGAAACTGAAGTAATAGAAGATGAAAATGCAGATGGTCTTCCATCTTTAAATGAAGAAACTCCAAAGAAAAGGAAATATTGTAAGCGTAAGAGAATTAAGCAGGAAAATAAAGATGAAAAAGAGGACGAGGAAAAAAACAAAAAGAAAAGAAAATATGTTAAACGAAAGATTATCGATCTGGAAAATAAAGAGAATGAGGAAGAGCAATTAACCAAAAATATATTATATAAGGAAAAAAGCAACGCAGAGAAAACAAAGAAAACAAACTTTGCAAAGCGCGCAAAAGTCAACGTGGAATTTCAAAATTAGAAATTTATAAGGCCCCTCTTATCCTATAGTACGTGTTAAAATGCATCGTTGAGATCGTTAAAGAAAATGTTGTTTGTGAACGTTACAAAATTTCTTCAATAATATTAATAAATATTATTTCAAGAACTCTTTTAAATTTGCGAGTTATCATTAATCCAATAACTTAATTGCTTTGAGACAACATCGAATGTCTTTATTTTTTCAAGTAATAACATAAAAATAACTCCTGGAAAAAAAAACTTGTTTGAAGATTCATATTCATTTCTTTTAAATAGTTCTAAATAATTTCCAAAAGAAAACTGTACAAGCTGGTGAAGGTTTCAAAAAGTTCGTTCTTTTCCGCCATCATATGCTAGGTTGGGTTGTTAACTTCCTTGTAGAAGGTACCAGCCTCACGGAATTTCAGATATGAGAAAGTGTCAAAATTTTAGTTGTTGTGATTTTTGGTCAAATAAAGATATTTTAAACTATCTTTTAATCAGTAAACTGGTTGTAAGTGAAGGTCCACTTATAATATATATATATATATATATACCATTAAGCCATTTCCCTTTCGGCGAGCCTCAAGGGGTAAGCGTGACACTACCCGATTCGGGTAGTGTTTCTAGGTGGATAGTTTCTTGTAGTAAATAACTACAAGTGTGGGCTCACCACACCCACCACCGCCAACAGCAACGCAGTAGTATCAGACGGTCACCCATCCAAGTACTAACCGCGCCCAACACTGCTTAACTTCAGTGATCTAACGGGAACTGGTGTTTCCAGCGTGGTATGGCCGTTGCATAATAAATTGTGATTATCGATACCTAATCGTTCTATCATGCCTAGGTGAGATAAACGTTTATTTTTTAGCCTGCTGGCCTTAAAAAATTGACTTGCTTACACTTCCATTTTTTACAGAATTTTCTTACAACTAACCCTTAAAATTAACATCCTTCCACACCTTATATCTAACGCCGCTCGCTCTTATCGCATTGCCTTCCTCGCTTCGCCTCGCCTCGCTCGCATGTCCCTACTTTCTTGCTTGCCTCGCATTACCAAACTCTGCCTCCGCGACTAATACCTAATACTTATCTACTATTTACAATATTTACAATTACTTATATTTACTTCCTCCTCTATTTACAATCTTTCCTTCTCCATTCCTCTTCCTCCTTCCTTCTCTTCTTCTCCATCTTACCCAATACTCCCTTCACCCATGCTACTGCCCTTTTGTCCCCCCTTTCATGCATCAATACCTTCATGCTTATCCCACTCCTTTCCACCTCCACGCACTCCTCCAACCAGTGCTCCACTCTTGCCTCCACCTTCCCACATAGTTCACACATCCTCTTTTCCCTAGCGAGCCAGAACCTATTGAAACCCTCCATGCAACCACATCTCATCCTCGCTATAAGCTCCTGACTTCCTTTCTCTCCTTTCTCACACAAATATTGCGCTCTCGCCTTTGGCATAATGCACACATAGTTCCCATTAAACCTTGTCTCTCTTATTCTCTCTTCCCCTGCTGTCTTCTCTCTCTCCATGCTGTTTTTCTTAACCAACTCATATACCTTCCTTCCTTCCTCATGCATCCTTCTCAATTCATCCATATGCAGTCCATTCGTTCTAAAATACCTTTCTCTTTCAACCTCCATCTTCCCTCCCCCTCTCCTGTTATCCTTCTCCCACCAACACTCCCTAACCAGCTTACTTCCCCCCTCTTCCAAAAATTTCTCCTCATATTTACACGCTCGACTCCCCGCTAGAATCCCTACAATCGTTCTCCCCGTCTCCCTCCTGACAATATAATTAGGCGTGTTCCTTGCCAACCCCAGTGTCCACTTTGCATACCTCTCCTGTATCCTATTTAGCTCTTCGCTTTCCTTACACCCCCACACCTCTACTCCATACAATAGCACACTCATCACTAGTGAGTCAAACAATTTCATTCTCCTTCCAAACTCATCTGCGAATAACTTCTTTCCCAACCCCCACACCTGCCTCATCACCACATTTGCCCTCCTCACTCTCTCTTTTATGTGACCATCCACTCCGCCATTCCTCCGAAACAAGAAGCCCAGGTACACAAACTCTTTCACCGCCTGCACCGCCTTTCCCTTCCACTTCCACTCCCCTTCCTTATCCCTTCCACCTCCTTTTCTGAAAACCATAACCTTGGACTTTTCCGCATTCAGTTCTAACCTGTTCTTATCCAGGTATCTTCTCAACCTCTTCATCATTTCCATTAAGGCCTCCTCGCTTTTTGCCAACAACACTGTGTCATCTGCATACGCTAGCGACCAAATTCTAACCCCTCCTATCCTGACTCCTTCTACCACTCCGGCCTCCAGCTTACTTTCCATATCCGCAATTAAAATCGCAAAAAGCGTCGGGCTAAGCGGACACCCTTGTCTTAATCCCCTATCCATCCAGAATCCCTCCGAAATCGCCTGTCCCCCTCTTACCTTAATTTTGGTTTCTTCATATATCTCCCTTACCCTCTCGATCAGGCCTCTCTCCACTCCCCTCTCCTGCATCGCCTCCCACAACCTCCCCCTATCCACCGACGGAAACGCGCCTTTTAGATCCACAAAAAACGCGTACACTCTCGATCCCTTCTTCGCTAATTCTCTATCCACCACGTGCTGCAGAACGTAGATATTGTCGATAGTACTCCTACCTGCCCTAAAGCCCGCCTGCGTCTCTGGCAATATTCCTTTCCCATCGACATCCTTCCGCAGCCTCTCCGCTACTACCATCGCGTATACTTTATACGCCGTATTCATTAGCGTAATGCCCCTATAATTTTCCTGCCTATCCCTCTCTCCTTTCTTATACAGAGGCACTATTAATCCTTCTCTCCACCCTCGTGGGAATCCCTCCCCCCTCCATACTTTCTTCACTACCTCCTTCAGCCTCTCCCTAACCTCCTGTGTACTAAACAGCCATGCTTCGTTCTCTAGCCCATCCAGCCCTGCTGATTTTGACCTTTTTAACTTCCTTATCTGTTTCTCTATCTCCTCGTCATTCAACTCCTCCATCTCTGCCTCCCCCGTTCTTCTACTCCCATCATCTCTCTTCCTTGAATCTGAGCCCTGAAATGATTCTTTAAAAAACTCCCTCCACTCCTCACTCCCTATCTTGTCGCTTATCCCTACTCTACGCTTCCTAAACCTATTTATTATCTTCCAGACGTCCCCTTCTGTCTTAACATTTCCTAACTCCTCCTCCATCTCTTTCTCCTTTTCCTGTTCTTTCTTCTTACACATCAATCTAAACCCCTTCCTCATTTCTACGTACTCCTCCCTTTTCGCAGTACCCTCTTTCTACTTCTTATACTTCCTCTTCACCTTTCTTTTCATCTTTTTACATTCCCTATCCCACCACGGCTTCACCATTCCTTTCTTCTTCTTTTTGAATACCTTCTTTTGCACGCACCCTTTCACTTTCTCTTTTAAATCCTCCCATATCTCTTCCGCCGTCTCCCCTTCGAAGCGTACCTTCCCTAACTGCTCCTTATATTTCTCTATCGCCTCCCTCGTCCAGCTAACCCTCTCCCCCGTCGACACTTCTTCCCCACCTTGCCTTCCGCCGTTCTCACCCCTTATCCACAACCCTAATGGCTGATGACCTGATTCTACCCTCCCTTCTACTGCGAATCTCTCCATCTCCTCCCACCCTTGCATATTCATAACTACATAATCTATTACCGATACCCTCACCTTACCTACGTATGTGTATTCTCCCTCTTCGTCCCCAGTTGCCATACCATTTGCCACCGCCCAGCCTCTATCCTCCATCCAGTCCCTTAGAATCTCTCCCTCCTTATTTATTAACCTATCCTTTGAGTTCCTTTCGAAGCTCTCCCCTTCCCTGTAAAGGCCCCCTTCCCTCCCCATCCTCGCGTTAAAGCCCTCACACAGTACCACCATACCCTCTTCTCTTTCACCTAACAGGTCTTCCACCCTTTCTTTAATTCTTTCCATCCCATCCTTATTGTACACTATCACAAACTTACACATTACCCCTCCTATCTTTACTTTCCTCATTTGCACTCCCTCCCCCTCTACCTCTCCGTGAGCTTCTTCCTCTAATCCATCTCTAATCCCCGTTATAATACCCCCACTAGCCCTTCCTTTCTTCTTCACTCTGACCGCCTCCTGGAGTCTCCACCTATACCCCCTTGGCAGCTTTGGCTCTATTCTATCCTATTCCTTTCTTTCCACCCACGTCTCTACCAGTCCTACCACATCAAATTCCTGGATATACCTCCAGAACTCCTCATCCTTCTTCTTTACCCCTGCTACGTTCCAGTAAAGCACCTTCAAAACTCCTCTACCCTGCATTACCCCCGCCCCCCTACTTCCTACGAAACAAATTCCCCTGCACTTCCTTCAACACCTCTTTCTCCTCGTCCCACACCCACATTTTCTCGTCTATTTTTATTTTCCGATATCCTACCTTCGCCGATCTCCCTTCACTCCTCTCCCTCCTAGCCCTGTCGTACAGCATTCTCTGTACATCCCTTTCCTTTCTCGTCAAATCGTGATCGATGAAAACTTCCTTATCCTTTATCCTATTTTTATTTCTCATTACCCCCAATTTTTCTTCCCAGCTCTCCAACTCCACAACCGCCACTTCTTTCTCCTTTCTCCCCTCCAACTTAACTTTCCCTACCCTGCCTTTATTCCACCCTATGCTCTGTAGCAGCGCTTCCACGCCCTCCCTTTCTTCCCCGCTCTTCATCTTCAACCCTCTTATCACAATATTATTTCTCCTGTCTGCCTTCTCCTTTCTCTCCATTCTCAACTCTATTGCCCTTATCCTTTCCCTATCCGCCCTCTCCTCCTTTTCATTCCTACGCTCTCCCACTTTCTCTTCTATCATATTCCCTACCCTCTCCCAAATACCTTTAATCTCGCCCCCGCTACCCCCGACTCCTATTTCCATTTCCGTCCTGCCCTCCACCTTCTCAAGCCTTTTTTCCGTCCTTTCTTTCCACGCCCCAATCTCCTCTTCCATCTGTTTTATTTTAACTTCTTTTTCTTTTCTTTCCCTCTCTAACCCATCTACTCTCTCTCTCAGCTCTTTCACCTCCTTTTCCCATTTCTCATCTCTGATTCGCAGGTCTTCCCTCATACCTTCCATCTGCTCCTTGGTCCCCCTTACGTCCTCCCTCAGCCCCCTGATCGCGCCTAACAACATCCCGAGAGCCTCCTTTTCCAACATCCCCTCCATTTTTTTGGGGGGTGACCTCGGTGTTATCCCGCCTTTTTTAAACGGGCTCTCGACCTCGCTTTTCTCCGGACTCTCTTGGCTGTCTCTCTTCCTTTTCAAGAGATCCTCCCCGTCACTTGCGCTTGACGCTCTCTCCCTTACCTTCTCGCTTCCTTCGTTGCCACCGTCCCGATTTCTCCCTCTCCCCGACGCACCGCTCGACACCGGGCGACGCGTTGTTGGCCGTCGTGGCTTGTGGAAAATTCCCTCCCCGTCGGTTTCACTACCAGCACTGCCAGTACTCTCGCTGCCCACCTCCCGCTCTACCGCCGGTAAATGGGATCTATCCATGCAGTACCTGCCGCAACCGACAGATGTCTCTGCAAAATGTTGGCGTGTTTCGCCGCCAAATTTTCCTTTTTTTCCCCCTTTTTTTCAATTCCTCAGTCCCTGCAGACACCCCTTTCTCTCCCTTAGCATCCCCTCACTTTTCGAGAACCACCCTTGAACCCTCGAAAGCCCAGGACTCCTGACCACGAACTCCCCCGATTACTTGCCAACCTAACCTCACTTTCCCTATCCAGCTAGATACCACCTCCCACCCACGCTGAAACTCACTTTTTATCTCCCCAATTCACCCCACACAACCCTACTCACCTCCTCGGCTTCCACCCTCACACTCCACTCACACCTTCCACACAAATTCTGTAAAATTCTCTCTCCACCTGTCACTAAACACGTTCTCACTTCCGCCACCAACATGCAAGTCCTCATGCCTAGGTGTAAAACCACTAACGATTATCTACTGATGGATGGACGTGTCAAAATCGCATATTTGGCAGTGTCTAATAAAAATGTTCATTATAGCTGAGTAATTCATTTAATGATACTTTGCTCTGTTTCAATAGTCATTTGAAAATACAGGTTTTATTTAAATACGGAAATATTTCCATTTTGTTGCAAACTGACGCACTAGAGCGCTATGGAATTTAGTCCTATCTACTGTTGGGTGGTTTCCCCTACGGAAAGTAGTATGAATATTAAATTTTAGCAACATAAATTCGATAGTTTTCGAAATTTGACCAAAAAAAGGAAGAACAAATGTATTGAAAGAACTATATTCTCTCATTTCTTTCTGATTATGTGTAGATAAAATGTTACTTTGTTTGTTATTGATTTGTTGAATTCTAATTGTGATATGTTGCTTAATCAACTTTTGTGGGTAATGATTAAGAAAAAGGATATTCCTAACAATATTCAAATTCTCTTTGTGAAATGAAATGTGGGACAAACCTACAGCTCTGTCAACTAAGTTTTTGATTACTGCAATTTTGTTTTGAAAAGGGCGAGCAGAAAAGAAATGTAAAATTCTACCTGAATATGTACTTTTCCTATACCAATTCGTAATAATATTAACATCCTCACCCTTAATTACTCCTACGTCCAAAAAACTGATTCTATTGTTCTCTATTTCATGGGTAAATTGAAGTTTTGAATGAAAACGATTAAAAGCATCAAAAACTGCCTGCAACTTGCTAGGAAAACACATAATAAGGTGTCATCAACATAACGAAAGTAAAAGGGCAAAACAAAATCCAGCTTCTTGAAAGAAAAGACCTCCAAATCTTGCATAACTATTCCTGCTAAAATCGGAGAAATGACTGAACCTATGGGAGTACCGAATTTTTGCCTATAGAAAGATCCATTGAAATAAGTTGAGTTCATAATGAAAACTATCCCTTTAATAAAATCTTTCTGACTTAATCGAGTACGTGTTTTTATATTATCCCATCTATTTAAAATTGCCTGCTTAACCAATTCAATGGGTATACTTGAAAACATTGCAACAATATCCAAAGAAATCATTACATGGTCATCAGGAACAGTTTTTTGGATAATAATTTTTTGGAATTCCCAGCTATTTTTAATACTGTATTTGGAAGTTGTAATTGAGTCTTTGAGTGTCAAATTAAAGTTTTGTTCTAAAAATTTCGTGTGAGTGTTGATAGTTGAAGTAACCAATCTCAAAGGATAGCCGTCTTTATGACTCTTTCTGAAACCATAACATTCTTGCAAGAACTGTGTCTTCGGTATTTATATAAGTCCATCTTATATCCTTTCCCAGAAGTCCTTTCTTTCTCCAATTGTCTACAGTCTTTAAAGTGTCTCTTCTTAATTGTTTCAACGGATTTTCATTCAATAATTCAAAGTTATCACGATTGGCAAGTAAATCCTCCATATCCCTAATATAATCTGATTTCTTCATACAAACTGTAATATTGCCTTTATCAGCATTCATGCAAATTATGTTACGGTTGGTTTTAAGGAAATATTTTGTTATCCTGAAAACCTTAGAAATTTTACGATCAATACTACTAATGTGCAAACAATTTTTATCAACAAAGCTCTTTGACAAGTGTAAAACCTTGTTTCGGAAATCCTGTTGATCTAATATTGGAATTTTGTGTATACTTGATTCAACATCTTTGACTATTTCCATCATTTGTTTCAATTTACTTTTTATCACATGGTTACTAAAACCTTTACCTAATCTGAGAATATCTGTAACTGAATCAGGAATTTGAATATTTGCCAAATTTACAAACCAAGGATCCTTATCTTTTTTTTAAATCTTGTGTAAATTTAAATTTTGCTCTTGAATATTATTTTGTTGATCAATCAAAATAAAAAGTTTGTTCTGATGCTTTTTATCATCGTTTAAATATCTTCGATTAAGGAAAATCTGCTGCTTTAAAAGATCAATGATTTTATCTTGTGGCAAACATACTTCTAATTCACTTTTGATTCTGGAAATATTTCCTTTTAAAAAATTAACATGATTTGAAACATCCTTGATCAGTAAATTCAGCATTGGGAGTTTGAAATTCTTTAAATTATGTTCAAATTGTCTATTGCAAAAATTACTGTGAACAGAAAAATCTCGAAATTTGTTATCCAAGAAAAAAATTTGTTTAGGTACAACATCATTTATTCGACATTCAATCAAAAACCTTTTCTGAAGGATACTGCCTCTTAATTTTTGGTTGATATCACAACATAATTTAACCTTTCTGAAGGCTTCAAGACCATATGTAACTTTGATCTGATTGAAAAACATTATTTCAAAAAAGGGTGGTTAGAAATGACCTCCAATCCAAGTCAGCTAAATTGAAATTTAAAAACTTCAAATTAGATTAAAATCAAATCCAAAATCCCATTTAACGTCCAATAATCAAGTTAATGTATAGAATTCCTGAAAATGAAACAAATGCTCCTATTGGAATTCCTGAAAACACAAAAAAAATTTTGTTTCTTTGCACACAAAAAAAAGAGGAAAGAAAAAAAAACTTGATTATTGGACGTTAAATGGGATTTTGAATTTGATTTTAATCTAATTCAAAATTCTTAAATTTCAACACTTTTTATTATCAATATATATTCCTTCTTTCTGTTCTTTACAGAACATCGACGATGACTAACCTTTCATTATATTAGCCCCACTCTGAAGCTGAGTGTGAGGTCTGAGACTGTCAGTCTGAAAAGAACATTCGACGATCAAAGATTGTATTCTTCTTCTCGAGTTGAATAAATAGTATATTCTTATTTAATTCTGATGAATTATACGAAATCCTTTTCCCTAGTAATAAAAAATTAGAGAAAGCAGTAGCATTAAAGTGCATATTTTAAATGGTCCTTCGAGACGAGAATAAGTGAAGTTTCTACAGTCGTGCAAAAATACTGCAGTTTTCTTGATTCGCCGTCCCTATGTATACACGTATACGTATATACAATGCAAGTGTAGTGTCTATAAACCCGAGTAATATTCTCACGAAGCTTTTTTCAAGAAAAGGCATTCAGGCCTTTCTCAAATTCTTCAATAGGCTTCAAAATCTCACGAGACGATGCGTTTAAACATCTCGTGAGAGATCAATGCAAGACTATCCGATATATCATCATGAAATACGTACAGCAGTTCAATCCAACTAAAACTTCCGGCAACTAGGCGCAACATGGCTAAACGGTGCAAATAGATCTCTCACCTTCGAAACATGATTAATTTAGTGGCCAAGATCAGTTAAATCGAGGGTTGTCGAATTATTGAATCACAAATTAAGTGCCCATTACATCTCTCTCAACGACACATGATTTATAAGATTTATTGTTTAACATGTACGTATTGATTTTTAAGAATTGAGGAATTTGATAAATTAGGCGTGATTTTACAGAAGAGCATATCTATTAAGCGACACAACTTCCTTCCGAGATTTACTTGCACAATTTGACCGTATTAATTCCACTCGAGCTGTTGAACTACAAATCAGCTATAATTCAATCCTTTCCTATCTGTATACTCTAGAGGAATTATGTGATGAAATTCAATTAATTGGTGCGGAAACAGACCGCAGTACTGAGAAAAAATCGGTTCACAACTTGTACTTTTAAATACTTGCCCAAGCTCACTATATTTTGACATCTATATGGCCACACTTCAGTGAAAATGGTAATACAGTCAGTCGTGAATCGATGTCCGGTATCGAAAATGGAAATGCATCAGTTGCGTCGACAAGTCGTAAAGAGCTCAAATAACCACAAGCGGTACTTGCAACGTTTAGCGGTTCGATGGAAGAATGGTTACCATTCAAACATACGTTCCGCACAATGGTACATCACCATAAAAACCTTTCTAACGTACAGAAATTGTAATATTTGAAATCAGTTCTTAGAGATGAAGCTTTGCGCAAAATCTATGTTTCTTGTATCGCTATAGAAAATTACAACCGAGCTTGAAACCTTTTGGAAAAACAATAGAAAGGTAGGCGCGCAAAAATCACAACAAATCAATCTTTAACTACACTGGGTGCAAATTTAGGTCCCGAAATCGTCGTCACTATTATTGAAGAAAAGTTACATACATTCTCTGTAAAGAGCTGGGATGAAACAATAAAAAAGGCCAAATTCCCCAAGTTAGACGACCTTATAGATTTTGTTTGTAGAAATGCTGTACGCGTATCTAAGCATGTAGCTGCCGATTCTTTTACGTTTGAAACTGCTAACAAAGATTCTAGCCCTGCTAAAAAGCGAAAAATTGAAGCCAAGCATCAGGCACTCGGAACTGCTTTTTCCTGAAAATGCCTTTTTTGTTCTGAGCCTCACATGCTTTTCACATTTGGTAAACTTTTCAAATTGACGGTCAATGAATGTTTTAAAATCGTGAAAAGCGCCTCTCTGCGTTTTAGATGTTCAAGAAATCATTTACCTAAGGAATGTGAACTCAAAAATTGGAAAAATTGCGGTAAGCTCTCTTGCATCGACACGATCTTTTCAATTAATGGCCAGTGCGATAGTAAGAAATTTCGACATTAAAACATCCAATCAAAGCTCGGGTTTCTCTTGATACTTGAGCGAATGCAAATTTGGTAACAATCAGTTTTGTGAAAAAAATTGCAACTTACTCCACCTGAATGTTGCTTTTCTCTTGGTGCCCTTGTTCACCTTGCAATATTGGTAAATTGCATGGTTTCTATTACTTTAAATTAATCCATTTTAACCTATTACTCTGAATTAAAAATATAAGAATACTTGGATTTAAATCATAAGTCACTTATAAAATCAGCTGAAGATTCTGAAGGTTTTTACTTGCATCAGGCGGTTCCTAAAGAATCCAGTGGTACTAAGAAATTAAGAGTAGTATTTAATGAATCAACCACAAGCACATCACGAATTTCTTTAGAAGAGGTTTCAATGATCGGTCCTACCATTCAAGACGACCTTTTTTTACCTATTGATCGGTTTCACCCGAGCTGCGAATTCCTGAACAGGAACTTGGAGGATTCTGCACATGCTTCTGTACAGAAACCTGCATACGAACATGGATGGGTAATCTCGATGGTTTCTGTGCAGAAATTTGGCAAAGGAAACTGTACAGGATCCTGCAAGAGGACCTGTATGCAAGCTTACCTTTGAATGATCATGTACAAGTTCCTTCACAGAGTGAATTAAGAGGCGGGTTCACGTACATGAACTTGTTCAGGATCCTAGACATGGACCTGCATAGGAACTAATCAGCGATGGTTTGCTATGGCTTCACTATCTTAATAATGAGTTGCATCTTCGAGAGAATATACTTAGCTCCCGATATGAGAACTGTTTGAAGCATGGATTGCAGTATCCTTGATCCTAAATCGCGGAAATTTAAGTGTGAACAGGCAGAGCCACATGAACCATTTCTGTTGGATTTGGACGCGTCCTCCCACCACCATCCATCTAAAAAGCATTCGGTCATCAACTCCCTTGTATACAGAGCTGTCTCCATAAGAGATAAAGATAACTTACAAAAGGAATTACAAAATGTTGAACAAATCCGAATACAAAACGTTTACACAAACAAACAAATTGATAAAGCAATAAGAAAATACACTAAAAAAAACAAGTCAACACAACCTACTAAAGAAAGAGAGAGAGAAACAACCACTATTCTACCCTACATTCAATGTATCATAGAACAAATAGGAACAATTCTCAGCAAACACAACATACAAACCATATTTATTCCACCTGCACAAATAGGACAACTTTTAAACGACCCTAAAGATCAAAAGGCACCTGACAGTGCTCCAGGAGTATATAAAATCTCTTGTTCTTGTGGCAAAGTCTATATTGGAGAAACCGGGATGGCGATGAGCCAACATGTGAAGGAACATGAGAGTAAGGACAGGCTAAAACATTTCACGCAATTAGCACTACCTGAAAATCATATCGAAACAGGACGTAGCATTTTATTTATGAAAACAACCGTCATCGCAAAAATGCACAATATTTTTCCAAGAAAACATAGAGAAGCAATCAAAATCTTAAATCACCTTAATAACATCAATAGGGACAATGGATATAATACGAATCCGATTTGGCCTTCCGTCCTCCCGATTGGCCAATCAAGTTCGATCAGTCTCAACGATGGGGCGCTCTGGCCAATCACAGACATCGTAGAGAATATATATATAAGAACAACATAACCTGAAACTTCAGTTACAGGTCAGCCCTAAAGAAATGAACTGCAATGTTCACGAAACGCCGGCAGATTTTTCAAAAATTTGACACAAGTACCAGTGATCGTTCTTCTGTGCATATCCTAGCTTCTGTCTCTCAAGCTCTAGGTCATAACATGCAAAAAAATTGTTTGCAATGCAGAGTCAATAAGGCTAGCTCGCATTCAAAATCGTAAAATGAAGGCTAAAGAAATTCGCGAAGGTTTCAATCCAACTGTTCCACTAACTGTTCATTGGAATGGTAAAATGTTACCAGTATTGACGTCAAAGGAATGGGTCGATCACTTAGCAATTCTCGTGTCAGGCCAAGGTGTCATTAAACTTTAAGGAGCTCCAATAATTCCAGCGGGAAATCGTAAGGACAAGCAAACGCAGTACACCAACTTCTGAAAGAATGGAACCTGGCGGAACAAGTGTCGTCCACATATTTCGATACAACTGCCAATAATACAGGGTTCTATTCCGGTACTATCACCGAGCTAGAAAAGATATTAAAGAAATTTTAATGAGTTTAGCTTGTCGGCATCATATAATGGAGTTCCCGGTGGTAGCAGTTTTTTCTGGATCTGGTTGGTCCATCAATTCGGCCGAATATAGAGCTATTTCAGAGTTATCAAAAATCTTGGAAAAATATTGATCGCAACAAATATGAGCCTGGGTTGCAAGATGATTTCCTTGCTTCTACTTCAACGTCTTTTACAAAGGAGATTATACCATATATCTGTCAACAGCTCAGTCTTCCATCCTCGGGACGATTACAAAGAGCTTTTAGAACTTTCTCTTGTATTTTTAGTTGAAACAAGTCATAAAGGATCAGCTATTCATACCCATGCACCCGGTGCTTATCATCGAGCTCGATGGATGGCTAAAATCTTATATTTCCTGAAAATCTACATTTTCCGAGGACAATTTGCGCTGAAAAAAGAAGAAATTGCTGGGTTAAGACAATTCAACTTGTCTGTTGTTAAGGTGTACCTAAAGAAATGGTTCACTTGCTAGACACCCGCAGTTGCTTCGCGAAATGACCTTGCTTTTCTGAAAGAACTTGTGACTTATACAGAAGTGAACATTGAAGTTGCTGAAGATGCTCATAAGAGCTTTTCAGGTCACTTGCAGTACCTGAATGAAAATCTTGTAGCACTTGCATTTTTGGATCCCGAAGGTGACTATTCAGACAAAAAGACTTCTGGTATCAGCTCTTGCTAAGAACAGTTTTTAAGTGATTGTTCGGCGGATTGAAGTGAATAAACGATTCATTACAAAAAAAAATTTATCTGATTCGTTTTTTCTCTAAAAGACGCAGTTCAGCTAGAAAAGTGGGAAATATCATCTTATTGACATTCAAGTGGTCTATTGCTCAAAAAATGGGTTTTAGGCGAAAGTTTTATGAGAAGGAAATGTTTTTTATGAAAAAGTAAAATGCTTATTTCACATTCATTTTTTCTCTAGAACACGCTTAAGAGAGAAAATGAAAAAAAGACATCTTTAATCTTCAATCGCCCTGAGCGGGATCTGAGGTACTTTTTTTAGAAAATAAAGAATGCGGGAGAATTCTTCTCATTCAAAGAAAAATCTCAGGTAGTTAGACCCAATCAATTGATGAAACTTAGATTGCTTAAGTGTCTTATCTGAGCCAATTTAATAAATTTTCAAAGTCTCACCCTATAGGAGTTTTTCTTAAAACAAAAAAATCACACCGTGTTTTTTCTTTCGAAGCTAAAAAAATATTAAGCGAGCCTAGAACTTCAAACGTCTTGCAGGAGCTCAAGACAATTTCATATAGAAAAAGACTATATTTTTTTACCTAATCTATTCTGATTTTCCTTTCGCGTTTTTGTGAGGTTTACCGTCTTCTTTTTCAACTCTGTAAAATCCATTTTTAAAAACACCCAAACTTATATTTTTTGTTAATTTCTTAAAAAATTTTTGCCTTTTGGAAGGAAGACATCCTGTAATTTTCATGCGCGCTGAAAATCAAGTGGAATTTTCGAAAATATTTTCTAGTTGTGCAAACTTTTATAACAACTTTTTTTCCTGTCGTTGTTTTCAACATTAATAATAGAGGGCGATTGTGAAACACTCTCGGCTTTATTCAAAAAATGACAAGGCAATATGGTGAATTTTATAGAAGGACAAGAATTATTTATTCAACAGCTAATACTGTATGTGACTTTACTTTATTGACGTGACAAATATGGCCTCGAATGCCTTTGCGCTCACAGAAATACCACGAAATTTGATCAAACACAACTTTGAATAATAATTTTTTTTTTTAATTATCCCAGCCAGGTACTTATATCGAAGCACAATTTTGTAAAGTTTCGCGCTTATAGATGACTTTATTCCGAAATTATGTTCATGATAATCTTCGAATCCATTCATTCACTTTTAAGAATTTTTATTTTCTAAATCATGAAAATTAAATAGTTTTTAATTATACATCTTTAAAATTAAGCTACCCCATACAAATGTTCCAGTTTGCATAGGATTCAAATGTAAATCTTGAATATTAAATCATTTGTAATTCTACATTTTCAAAATTAAAGAATTCTTCTTTTTCACCTGTTTTCACGAAACTTCACTTTTTCTCGGTTTCGTTTAAATTTGAACTGATGTAATAGAACACAATAAGTAAACCCAATTTTTTTTCAACTGAAGATTCAACTTATTCATTTTTGGCTGAAAATTAATCTCCTTCAGTTCCAAATTCAACAACAACATTTTTCATTGATTTTTGAAAAACTTCTGATTTTTGAAAAACCTAAATGTTGTTTTAAGTTTTTCCAAATTCAAAATTATTTTAAAAATGTTATTGTAACTTCTGAAAATCTTTTGGAATGATTTGAATTTCTCCTAAAATTTCAAGAAAATCCTGCAGAATTAGAAAAATTACCTCACAATCTTTCAGATTCATTTTTGAAAATTTTGAAAATCTTTTTAAATATTCTCTTGAAATAATTTTAAAAATAAAAAATCATTTACAATTTTCCTAGCAAACTCAAAAAAATGTTTTTATTCTTTTGAAGTCTTTCACAATTCTTGAAAAGCTTAAATTTTTTTGAAATTCTCAAAATTCTTTATTTTGTTCTAAATTAGGCCATGGCTATTTGTATCGTTTAAATTATTTGAAATCATGTCAAGTTTTTAATTAATTTTGAATCTTTTCGAAACCTCTAAGTATTTCTGAAAATTACTTAAATTGTCCTACAAGTAATAAGTGCTCAATCGCTATTTATGCATCAAAATTCAACAATTTCACTACAAATTAATAATTTTTTAAATAGAACAATCAAAATCGTAACGTTTAAAGTTTTAAAACTCTCTTAAGTTTTAGCGATTGAAGGCTTTCTATTTCAAACAACTCAGTTTCAAATTATTCACATTTTTTTAACGACTAAGGCTTTTGAATTGAAACAGTTTAATTTTTGACGTTAAAATCTCAAAATTTTTGAATTTTGAACTGTTTTAGAATCGTCTTAACAAATCAATTATTGTTCACTTTTCAATGCCTAAAGTACAGTTCAATTTTTAAGATAATGAATTAATTCATATTTACAGTTGATCAAATAGAAATGTTTTCCATCCAAATTTTTCAATTTCAAACGCTTTCAATTTTTAATTATTTAAGTCTTCAAGACTGCATTTTGAAATTCTTCAAATTAAAAATGTACGCTTGAAAATACAAATCTAAAATTGAAAATTTTTGAAATAAAGGTTTCCGAATTACTCATTATAAGCTGAATGATATTTCCCGGGGTTTTCCGGGTCGCAAAAAATTCTCGGTATTTTCCCAGTTTCCTGTCCAGCGGCCACCCTGCATGTCATATATAAATTTAAAAAAAAATTGTAATAAATATGAGGTAAATCTTCAAAAAATAGCATTTTATCTCATTTTCAAAAAATGCTTTTGCCTCACCTATTTTACAGCGCTTCAACTTCATACCTTCTTTTTCAGGAATTATAAGTTGAAGTTGCAAGGTATTCCAAAGTATTATAGGTTAAATAAGAATTAAAGGTTAAAGCATTGCAACTGTAATTTGGTGATTGTGAATTCTCTTTTGATAAAGCTTCTTCGGCTTTAAGGGGGTTTTCTTGTTTCGGGGGTTCAAAAAATCGCTTTTTTGCATATTTCGAATCTAGAAGTTGATAGAAACGTGCTCTGGCATAGCCGATTATATCGTAAGTTTTTCCAATCATGTTTTATTTCATCATTCATGTTTAAACGCGTTTTCCCAAAAGTCGTTGGTTAAGAACAAAACTGAGAAACAAATGAAATATTTTCGTTACTGGTTTCCTCGCCTTGATCCAATTATTGTGCACCCGAAAAACATCAACAAATTTCTCATTAATCACTTTGTGATAGGACGCGCAGTTTTTGTTTAATTGATAAAAAACGATAATTCGCGCTTGATAATGTATTTACCTGGCGCTGCGCGTACGGTCTCTGTATTTTTCCCACATTTGTGCACAGGAATTTTAAAATTAAAGGTCGAGGCATCGACAACTGTAATTTGGTGATTGTGAATTCTCTTTTGTTAAAGCTCCTTGGGCATTAACGAACACACTCTCATCACGTATCTCGAGCTTCGCACTCGATTTTTTCCAAAATGAGAACTCTATTCTCCGTTTTCTGTTCAACACTGTTATATCAGATGTATATTACATTTATTTCTTCTTGTGCCGTTTTTTCAAAAATTTAATTTTGTTATTTTTAATCTTATTCTTTACGATGAAGAAAAAATTCTACTCGTCCCATCTAGAAATTAATAATAACAAATTTGTAGATCCTTTTTGGGTGAACAACGTTTGTCTATTCATTTTTTTCATAGCATGTGTCGTTTGTCTATAAATTATATATATATATTAATGTTGTTTTTTTACGAATAAAACACAAACTACGCATCCTTTAAAAAAATAATGACTAACAAATTTGTAGCTCTTTCTTGAGTGAACAACTTTAGTCTTATTATTCTCTTTCGCAGATTGTGTCGTTTGTCCAAAAATTTTATTTTTTTATTTTCAATGTTGTTTTTTGAGAATAAACCAAAAACTACGGGTCCTATAATAAAAGTGATCAAGAACAAATTTGTAGATCGTTTTTAGGTGCACCATTTTTTTTTGTTTACTCGCATTTTGCATAGTTTGGCCCGCAAAATGAAATTTTTGATTTTTCATTATTTTTTGTGTGGTCGAAATTTGAATTTTCGATTTCACAAGAAAATTCGAATAGTTGTTGCCGTAATCTTGTAGGGCGTTAAAAATGCAACGTTCTTCTTTCCGTGACATTTTTTCATATCGTACGTCGTTTGGCTTAAAATGTTCATTTTCGTTTGTTTTTTGGAATTTTGTAAATGCTATAACTCTGGTAATTTTCTTTTCTATCAAAAAAAGTCAAAGAGATGAATTGTTCGTTTTTTTAGTACTACTAATAACCGTACATATAATTTTTAAATTAAAAAAAAGTGGTCTCAACAATTTTTTAAATGCGCTCACTTTTTGAATTTCACAAAAAAACAGCTACAAATTTTTCATTATTAATTTTCTGATGGGACGCGCAGTTTTCGTTTTAATCGAAAAAAATAACATTGAAACTAAAAAATAAAATTTTTTGGCAAACGGCACAAGGTACGAACCAAAAATAAACAAAAGTTGTTCACCAAGAAAGGATCTTAAAATTTGTTATTGATAATTTTGAGATGTAACAAGTGGATTTGCTTTCAAGCTGATGACAAGCACACAGACACAAACAGTGCTGTCTCAACGGTCTCGACTGCAAAGCAGCAACACCAGTCAGGAATTCCGCCACTGGTTCCGCCTTCAAATCTGATGCTGATCACATCAGTTTTCCAGGCTCAACAACGACAAGGACCTTCAGAATTGTGTGAAGGGCTAGCCATCTATCAAAGTGTCATCATACAACCCGGTGATAAACACACAAAGACAACCAGCCCTGATGCAACAGCAAGAAGGATCTTTACATTGTCCGAAGGGTCAGTCAATAATTAGAGCGCCATCATGCAACCTGATGACAAGCACACAAACACAACCAGCCCTGTCTCAACAGCAAGAAGGACCTTCAAATTGTCCGAAGGGTCAGCCAATAATTAAAGCGCCATCATGCAGCCTGATGACAAACAC
>CAKNYM010053136.1:12639-36476 GCA_932195095.1 Andricus curvator | reverse complement strand
TGTCATCATACAACCCGGTGACAAACACACAAACACAACCAGCCCTGTCTCAACAGCAAGGAGGACCTCTAAAAGGTCCGAATGGTCAGTCAACAATTCAAGCGTCATCATGCAACCTGATGACAAGCATGCAGTTACAACCAGCCACGACTCAACAGCAAGGAGGACCTTCAAATTGCCCGGAGTGTCAGCCAGCAATTAAATCGTCATCATCAAACCCGACGCGAAGCACAATGAAACCTCAGACTGCAAACCAGCAACAGCAGTCAGGCCTTCCGCCACTGTTTCAGCCTTCAAATCTGACGCTGATCACATCAGCTTTCCAGGTTCAACAACGACAAGGACCTTCAAATTGTTCGCAGGGTCAGTCTACAATTGGAGCGTCATCGAACCTGATGCCCAGCACAAGTATAGTCGGAATTCAACAGCGATGGCAGCCGGAACCAGCGGTTCGAAAGGATCAACTCCATAATTTTCAGCAGCCCAATGCTTATTACCAGGCGCCTTGCAACCAAAATGCAAGAGGTATGATTGAATGGCAAATTCAGCCGGAAAATTTACAACCAGTGCATTTGCAGACACTGAACCAGGCACTGAAATCTCGGTTATATCAATCGCTGCCATCGACTGCAAATTTTCAAGTACGATACTTTCAGTTTGATAAGCCACCACTTTGTTCGCCATCGGACACGCAAAACTTTAATTATTCCTATATACATAAAATGGAAATGAAGGAATATACAGCGCAGCTACAACATATGCAAATGCAGAGCATACTGTTGCAAATAAACAGATCACCGTTCCAGCAGCATCACCAATCCGAACCTTTGTGCAGCCATCATAATAAAGATGTAGGAACTTCCGTTTCTTCCTGTGTGCCCACAGAAATTTTTGCAGAGCATTTCGAAAGGAACTACTTTTCTTTTGGTAACGGGCCGTCCATAAAGTCCTTGACGGAAAAGAAACTTATGAAAAGGAAAAGAAGGAAAGGGACGAGAAGTGAAGGAAGGAAAGGGAAGAAAAAAAAGAGAGGGAAGAGCAGGGAAAAAAGGAAAAGGAAGGGAGGAAGAGAAAGGGCAAGGAACGAGGAAGTTCCAGAAAGAGTGGAAGATGTTGAACTGGCAAAGGTCATGAATGGAACGGCAGAGCTCAAGAATGGATCGGCAGAGCTCAAGAATGGATCGGCAGGGGTCAAGGATAGGCCGGCAGAGGTCAAGAATGGTTCGGCAAAGGTCAAAGATGGGTAGACAGAGGACGCGATAATCAAGAAGGCCGTGGAAAGGGCCTAGCCCGATAAGTATGTGAAAAGTACCTTTCAAGGTCACATTTATGGTTTTTCAGATTCATGCGTATATCTCGGATTGTTTTTGACAGATTTCAATCAACCTGGGGTCAAATTAAAGATCTCTTAAAAATACATTTTATACATTTTTTTAGAAATTTTTGGCTCGAAATTCAAATTTTGACAGCCATTCGAATATTTCAAGTCAAATTTTCTCGAAAACAAAAATATATACATAAGCGAAAATATTCGCACAGTTTGCCTCCAGTCAAGTATTTATTACGAATTTTTTGAGATTTTTTGAAGTAGTAAGTTAAGAATTCATTTTTTGGTTGATATTTATATTATTTTGTTCAAAATTCAATTATTTTGTTAGAATTCAAGAATTTTGTTAAAAAGTCACATTTTTGGTTGAAAATTCAATTATTCTAAAGAAAATTCGTCTTTTTAGCTTAGAAATTAAATCATTTGATTACCATTTTGGTTTAATTCTTCACTGTAAAATTTGTTTGTTTCTCGAACGAAATTCGTCGTTTGGGCTTGAAAATTATAAAACTTTTAACCGAAAAAAAATTCCTGACCATCAATTGTATAGTAGACTTTACAACAGAGAATAATGAACATTCAACCAAAAATAGTTTAATTTTCTTATCAGTTTGCATTACTTCTAATCTTTAAAAATAGGAGGATAGCAAACTGAAAATTATGTTCGAAAGTCACGTTAATTTTCCAGTATGCTAATCATTTTTCAAAAAAATGGAAAAGAAGAAGTACTTGTTATTAACTTTTTCAAAAGTAAATGAGTTTTTTACAAAACAGTTGAATATTCAATTTCATCCTCTATATATGAATTTTCAATCAAATAGTTAAATTTTCTGCGAACATAATACAAATTTTATGCCAAAACAATAAATTTTTAACAAAACACTTGAATTTTTAATCAGGTAATATAAATTTTCAACAAAACAAATGAATTTTCAATTTCAATCCCAAAATATGAATATTGAACCAAATAGTTGAATTTTCTACAAACATAATCAAATTTTCAGTTCAAAAGGCGAATTTTTAACAAGAATTTTCAAAGACGAATTTTGAAAAAAAAACACTAGAATTTAAATCCAGGTAATATAAATTTTCAACCAAAAAATTAAATATTCAACAAAAAAGAATGACTTTTTAACAAAATTGTTAAATTTTCTACAAGACAGTTGAATTTTTAGCAAAAAATTAATTTTTACCTGATAGTTGAATTGTAAACCAAATAGTTTAATTTTTTGCTAAATTCTTGAATTTTCAAGCAAAACAGAAGAGTTCTCTACAAAACAGTTGAGTGATCAATTTCAACCCAAAAATATAAACTTTCAAACAAATAGTTGAATTTTTAAACCAAAGAGATTAATTTTCTTTAGAACAGTTGAATTTCTAAGACAAAAACACGAATTTTTAAGAAGACACTTGAATTTTTAACCAAGTAATATAAAATTTTAAGAAAATAGTTGAATTTTTAATTTCAACGCCAACGTATAAATTTTCAACTAAATAGTTAAATTTTCTACAAAAATAATACAATTTTTAGACAAGAAGATTGATTTTCAACTGAACACTTGAATTTTTAACCAGGCAATATAATTTTCAGAGAAAAAATTTGAATTTTTAACAAAAAGGAATAACATTTTAACAAAATTGTTAAATTTCTACAAGAGAGGTGAATTTTCAAAAAAAAAGTATTCTACAAAATAGTTGAATTATCAATTTCAACCCAAAAATACAAATTTTCGACAAAACATTTGATTTTTAATTTCAACCCTAAAATACAATTTTGTTTCGAGAAGGATAAATTTTTGAACAAAACACTTAAATTTATGATCAGGTAATATAATTTTCCAACCAAAAATTGTTTATTTTCAACCAAAGAGATGAAATTTCTTCTAAAATAGTGATCCTTCAACAAAAAATGAATTTTTAACAAATGAGTTCAACTTTCAACCAAGTAGTTTAATTGTTATCAAAAAAATGATTTGCAAATGAGAAGATTTATTTTCTACCAAAAAGACAAATTTTTAACGTAATAAATCAATTTTCAACAAAATAGTTGAATTTTCTACTAAAAAATATACATTTTGAACCAAAAATGGAATAATTAACATTTCAGATAAAAAATTGATTATCAATCAAAGAAACAATGAAATTTCAACAAAATAGTTTAGTTTTCAAACAAACAAACAAAATATTTTTTAACCAAAAGATAAATTTTCAACCAAACCATTTACAACTAAAATTAAGAATCCTGAAGCAAAAAAAAAAATTTATACAAAGTAGTTCAACTTTGAACAAAGTAGTTCAATTGTGAAACAATGTTTGATTTTCTACGGTAAAATAATAATTTACAACAAAATAAATAAATTTTGAACCAAATTTTGGAATTTTCAATTAAAAATGACTAATTTTCAATAAAAAACGAAACAGTTAAATTTGCAGTAAAAAAATAGTTTTTCAACCAAAAATAGGGAATTTTTAACAAAATAGTTGAATTTGCAACTGAAAGCTACCAATTTTCAACCAAAAATAGAATGGTTAAATTTTCAGATCAGAAAATTATTTTTAAAAAAACAGAATTTTCAACCAAATAGTTCCATCTTCATCCATTAAAATGAATTTTTGGCAAACTAGTTAGGATAGTTACATTTTGTAGGTAAAAACACTAATTAAAAAAAAAAGAATTTCCCGCCAAATAGTTGAATTTTCAACCAAACTATTTACAACTAAAATTAAGAATCTTCGATTAGAAAAATAAATTTTCAACAAATTAGTTCAACTTTTAACCAGAAATGGAATATAGTTACATTTTTAGTTCCAAAAAATAATTTTCTGAAAAAAAACGAATTTTCAACAAAATACTGAAATTTTCAACTAAATTCTAAAATTGTTATTCTATTGGGTTCAATTAATTTCAGGGCGCATTGAAGAGGAAAAAGAAGCAAAAGGGAAAAAAGGGAAATTTTCTTGAAAAGAGAGGAAAAATAGGAATTCTTTAAAAAAATTTCCAGCGTTTCAAAAAAGTGTTATTCAAATCTATATTATCCACGTGCGATATGATTGCTTCATATAAAAATGATGTCATTATTTATCACTTAGTAACAAAAAAATTAAAAAATTAGAGTAAATCTTGAGTCCAGAAATAATAAAATAAAGCTTGGAAACCTACCGAATTATTTTTTTAATTTAGAAAATTTGAGAAATTTTGTACAATTTCTTAACTATATAATGATGAATCTTCAACAACGGAAAATGAATTTTTTTAAGAAGTTTAACTTTTAACGAAGAAGTTGAATTTTTAATTAAAAAATTAATTTGTAAAGAAAAATATAATACTTGATATTTCAACCGAGAAAATATCTTAATTTTAAATCAAAAAGAGTCAAATTTAACCAAAAATATTAATTCTTAACGAAAAATTTAATATTTGATATCACGAACAAACAAAATTTTACTTTTAGTTTAAAAATAGTTGAATTCAACCAAAAAAGAAGAATTTGAAACAATATTGTTGAATCCTAAATCAAAAAAGATTTATTTTTAACCAAAGATTTTTAAGTCAAGAGAGAAAGGAAATTTTAACCAAATTTTCAATTTTCAATCCAAAAAGGTAAATTCTTAAGAAAACAGTTGAGTTTTCAATCCAAAAATATAAATTTTCAACTGAAAAGTTAATTTTGAACCAAATAGTCAAATTATCAACGAAATAGTTGAATTTTCTACCAGATTGTGGAATTTCCAAACCAAAAGTCAAATTTTCTTAAAAATAAATGAGTGTTCAACAGGAAAATATGAATTTTTAACATAACAGGTGAATTTTCAAAAAAAGGGAGACTTTTTCAAAAAATTGTTGAATTTTTCACAAAACAGTTGGATTTTCTACAAAAAATTAATTTTCAACCAAATAGCTGAATTTTCTACTAAATTGCTTAATTTCAAAGCCGAAAGAAAAAATTTCCACATCATAGTGGAATTAAGAAAAGGAAAATTTGAATTTTCAAAATGTTAGGTTAATTTTGAACAAAAACGAATAAATTTTCAAGCAAAGATGGAATTTCTAAATTTGCAGTGAAAGAAATAATTTCGACCTAGAAAGAAAACGAATTTTCAACAAAATATTTATATTTTTAACCAAAGTGATACATAAATTTTCAACAAAATTCTAGAATTTTCAACTCAAGAAGAAAAATTTTCAACCAAAAACGGAATACATAGTTACTTTTTCAGTTAAAAAAATTAATCCTCTACCAAAAAGAAACGAATTTTCAAAACAAAATACATAAATTTTCAACCAAAATTTTGAATTTCCAACTAAAAACTACGAATTATCACTAAAAAATAGAATAGTTAAATACACAGTTGAAAAAATTACTTTTCAGCAAAACAAAAAACGAATTTGAATAAAATAGTTCAATCTTCAACCAATAAAAAGAATATTTAACAAATTAGTTCAACTTTCAACCAATCAGTTGAATTTTCAACCAAATAGTTCAATTTTCAACTAAACTAGAAAAATTTGCAACAAAAAAATTCATTAGGTATATTGACAGTTAAAAAAATTAATTTTCATAAAAAAAAAAAGATTTTTTAACAAAGTAGTTAAATTTTCAACCAAAGAGATGAAATTTTTACGAAAACAGTGATGCTTCAACAAAAACAAAATTTAAAAAAACGAGTTCAACTTTCATCCAACTAGTTGAATTTTGAGTTAATCCGATTAATATTTACCAAAAATAAGAACGAGTTTACAATAAAACACACAAATTTTCAACCAAATTATAGAATTTTCAACTCAAGAAGAAAAATTTTCAATCCAATCCGAAATCCATAGTTACTTTTTCATTCAAAAAAATTAATTTGCTACAAAAAAGAAACACTTTTTCAACAACATAAGTAAGTTTTTTACCAAATTTTTGAATTCCCAACTAAAAACTATCAATTTTCAACCAAAAATAGAATAGTTAAATTCACAGTTCAAAACATTAATTTTCAACCAAAAGAAAGAATTTTTGGAATGATTTTTTAAGCTTCTTGAAAGAACCCCGCATAAAAAAAACTACTGAATAAAGGAATTTTCCATATATTTTTTACAGGGTTCTTTGGAATTTGTCAAATTTTCTTACAATTCTTTTAAAGGAAATTTGAAAAGGTATTTAGAAAAGGATGAAATTTTGGTTGTTTGTTTTTTATCTGAATTGGAAGAGGCCATTTTTTACTTTTTACATTTTTATTGAGTTTGATGGAAGAATGTTTTATTTTCAATTTTTTTCTTTGAATGGAAGATGCCATTTTTTATTGTCAGCGTTTTTCTTGAGTTGAACGGGGAACCTTTTTTTCAATCTTTTTTATGAATTGGAAGGACATTTCTTCGTTTTTAAGATTTTTTTTCTGAATTGGAAGAGGGAAATTTTTAAGATTTTTATATAAATGGAAGGGACGAAATTTTGGTTCTTTTTTCTGAATTGAAGTAGGTTATTAGTTTTTTAAAGCATTTTTATAGAGTTTAAGGGAAGATTGTTTATTTTAATTTTTTTTCTGAATTTGAAGAGGGATTTCTTTATTTTCAACACTTCTATTGAGTTGGAAGGGCAAACATTTTGTTTTCAACCTTTTTTCTGTGTCTGAAGAGGGACATTTCTTAACATTTTTATTGAGTTGGAAGGGAGGAATTTTTTTCTGAACTGGAAGAGGCAATTTTTTTCTTTTTACATTTTTATTGAGTTCGAGGGAAGATTTTGTTTTAATGTTTTTTCTGAATTGGAAGAGAGAATTTTTTTCAACACTTCTATTGAGTTGAAAGGGTGTGAATTTTGATTTTCAATTTTTTCTGAATTTGAAGGGGGACATTTTTTTTATTTTTAAAGATTTTTATTGAGTTGGAAGGGCGGAAATTTAAATATTTTTTTCTGAATTGGAAGCTGCAATTTTTTTCTTTTTAACATTTTTATTGAGTTTAAGGAAAGATTTTTGTTTTTTACTGTTTGTTGCGCTTTTTAAATAATTAGACCAAGATAATATTATTAGAATTCTTCTTATAGAAAGATAAATTTTATTGGTAAGAATTTTTAAATCAATTTTAAATTATAAAAAATTTTCAATCTGTCTTATCTAAATTAGAAACTATTTTAACAGTTTTTGAAAATAAATTTTACTTCTAATTTACAAAAAAATTAATGAAAGGAATAATGATTTTATTTTAACCGATATAATGATTTGATTGTGTTTGCATGATGAAAAATCTTTTTCTTTGTTCAAAATTGAACTGATTTGTTAAAAATTCTGTTTTTGTATTAAAGATTGATTTTTTTTTTAACTGAAGATTTAAATATTTCATGTTTGGTTTAACATTTATCTTCTTTATTTCAAAATTCAGCTATTCAGTTGAAAATTTATGTATTCTTTTGGAACTTTGTCGTTTGCGGTAAAATATTAATTTTCTTGGTGACTAATTCACCTTTTTGCTAAAAATTAATTTTTTTATGTGAACACTTAATTATAAGGTTGAAAATTCGTTTGAAAATACAGAACTTGGTTAAAAATTCATATACTCTGTTAATATAAATCTTTTTGGTAGAAAATTAATCTTTTTGCTTGAAAATTTATTTCTTCGATTAAAAATTTAACTATTTTATTGAAAATTGTTTTTTTTTTTTTTTGTTGAAAATTAATTTTTTTAACTGAAAATTTAACTAATCTATGTTTGGTTATCTTTTTTAGTTGAAAATTCGATTATCAGGTGGCAAATTCGTTTAAAAATAAAACATTTATTTGAAAATTAATTTATTTGGTTAAAAAATAATCTTTTTTGGTAGAAAAATAATCTCTAGGGTTGAAAATGCATTTCATTGATTGAAAATTAGCTTTTTTATTGAAAATTAATTTTTTTTCACTGAAAATTTAACTATTCAATTTTTCGTCGAAAATTTATCTTTTTTGGTAGAAATTTGATCTTTATGGTTGAAAATGCATCTGTTTGGTTGAAAATTTGACTATGTTTTTGAAAATTCATCTATTTTGTTGAAAATTTGTCTTTTTTTGGAGAAAGTTCATCTTTTGGATTGAAATTAAACTATTGGTTTAAAAATCGTCAACAAAAAAAACGAACTTTTAACCCAATAGTTGAATTTCAATTTAAGAGATGAACTATCTCGAAAAAAAGACAAATTTTCAACAAAACAGATGAATTTTCAACCCTAAAGATCAGATTTCAACCAAAAAAGATAAATTTTCGATGAAAAATTGAAGAGTTACATTTTCAGTTGAAAAAAAGTAATTTTCAATAAAAAAGCTAATTTTCAATCAATGAAATGCATTTTCAACCCTAGAGATTATTTTTCTACCAAAAAAGATTATTTTTGAACCAAATAAATTAATTTTCAAATAAATGTTTTATTTTTAAACGAATTTGCCACCAGATAACTGAATTTTCAACTAAAAAAGATAACCAAACATAGATTAGTTAAATTTTCAGTTAAAAAAATTAATTTTCAACAAAACAAAAAAAAAGAATTTTCAATAAAATAGTTAAATTTTTAATCGAAGAAATAAATTTTCAACAAAAAGGTGAATTAGTCACCAAGAAAATTAATATTTTACCGCAAACCACAAAGTTCCAACAGAATAAATAAATTTTCAACTGAATAGCTGAATTTTGAAATAAAGAAGATAAATGTTAAAACAAACATAAAATATTTAAATCTTCAGTTAAAAAAAATCAATCTTTAACACAAAAAGAGAATTTTTAACAAATTAGTTAAATTTTGAACAAAAAAAAAGATTTTTCAACATGCAAACACAATCAAATCATTATATCGGTTAAAATAAAATCATGATTCCTTTCATTAATTTTTTTTGTAAATTAGAAGTAAAATTTATTTTCAAAAACAGTTGAAATAGTTTCCAATTTAAATAAGACAGATTGAAAATTTATATAATTTAAAATTGATTAAAAAATTCTTACCAATAAAATTTATCTTTCCAGAAGAAGAATTCCAATGATATAATCTTGGTCTTATTACTTAAAAAGCGTAACAAACAGTAAAAAACAAAAATCTTTCCTTAAACTCAATAAAAATGTTAAAAAGAACAAAATTGCAGCTTCCAATTCAGAAAAAAATATTTAAATTTCCGCCCTTCCAACTCAATCAAAATCTTAAAAAATAAAAAAAATTTTCCTCTTCAAACTCAGAAAAAAAATTGAAAACCAAAATTTCAGCCCTTCCAACTCGAAAGTAGTATTGCAAATTGAAAATTTCCTTTTTCAATAAAAAAAAAAAAATTAAAATAAATAAAATCTTCTCTCAAACTCAAAAAAAATGTAAAAATTAAAAAATTGCCTCTTCTAGTTCAAATGAAAAATTCCTCTCTTCCAACTCAATAAAAATCTATAAAAATAAAAAAAATGTCCCTCTTCAAATTCAGAAAAAAATTTAAAACCAAAATTCACGCCCTTTCAACTAAGTAGAAGTGTTGAAAAAAAATTCCCTCTTTCGATTCAGAAAAAAAAATTAAAACAAAATCTTCCCTCAAACTCAATAAAAATTTAAAAAGAAAAAAATTGCCTCTTCCAGCTCAGAAAAAAATTCGTCTCTTCCAACTCAATAAAAATCTTAAAATATGTCCCTCTTCGGACACAGAAAAAAGGTTGAAAACAAAATTTTTGACCTTCCAACTCAATAGAAGTGTTGAAAATAAAGAAATCCCTCTTCAAATTCAGAAAAAAAATTGAAATAAAAAATCTTCCATTAAACTCAATAAAAATGTTAAAACGAAAGAAATTAATTCCTCCTCAAATTAGGAAAAAATTAAATACCGAAATTTCCTCCCTTCCGAATTTTCAAAAATGTTAGAACCAAAAAAAAATTGCCACTTCCAATTCAGAAAAAAAAAGATTGAACATAACAATTTCCCCCTTCATCTCAATAAAAATGTTAAAAAAAAAACTAAAAACTTACTTCAATTCAGAAAAAGAACCAAAATTTCGTCCCTTCCATCTATATAAAAATCTTAAAAATTTCCCTCTTCCAATTCAGAAAAAAAATCAAAATTTCCTCCCTTCCAACTCGATAAAAATCTTACAAACGAAAAAATGTCCTTCTAATTCATAAAAAAGATTGAAAAAAAGGTTCCCCGTTCAACTCAAGAAAAACGCTGACAATAAAAAATGGCATCTTCCATTTAAAGAAAAAAATTAAAAATAAAACATTCTTCAAACTCAATAAAAATGTAAAAAATAAAAACTGGCCTCTTCCAATTCAGATAAAAAATAAACAACCAAAATTTCATCCTTTTCTAAATCCCTTTTTAAATTTTCTTTAAAAAGAATTGTCAACAAATTTAACAAATTCCAAAGAACCCTGTAAAAAATATATGGAAAATTCCTTTATTTAGTAGTTTTTTTATGCGGGGTTCTTTCAAGAAGCTAAAAAAAATCATTCCAAAAATTAAAATAATTAAAATTCTGCTTCCAAATTAAAAACTCTGAATAAATTTGGAAAAATTCTCGCATAAAAGGTAGATCTAAAAAAATTAGACGGTTTCCAAGTGTAATTTGATTATTATTTGATAATTATCAGACGAGGTTTTTGGTCAAGGCTATAACGCAAGTACTGTAAATTTAACACATAAATTCTGTAAATATCAAACAATTACGCCATTTTTGCCTGAGATTTTAATTTCTCAACTCAAGATTTACTCTAATTTTTTAATTGCCTTGTTATTAAGTGATGAATAATGACATAAATTTAATATGAAGCAATCATGTCACACATAGAAAATATAGATTTGAATAACAACTTGTTGCAATTATGGAAAGTTTTTAAAAAAGAATTCCTATTTTTTCTCTATTTACGAGAAAATTTCTCTTTTTTCTCTTTTGCTTATTTTTTTGTTCGCCTTAATGCGAACTGAATTAATAGAATCCAATAGGAAAATCTAACTTTTTTTGTTTATTGTTAATTTTTTTTAATTGAAAAGTCTACTATTATATTTTTGGTTCAGAATTTATCTCTTTTCGTTAAAAATTATACCAGTTAGTATAGACAATTTATTTATTTTATTGAAAATTGGTCTTTTTCGTGTAAAAATTAATTTTTTTAGTAGAAAATTAAACTATTTTGTTGAAAATTCGTTTTTGTGATGTTGTTGAAAATAAGTTGTTTTTTTTAAACTGAAAATGTAAGTATTCAATTTTTTCTTGCAAATTTTTCTTCTTTAGTTGAGAATTCAACTATTTGGTTAAAAATTCAACTAATTGTTCGAAAGTTGAAGTAAGTTGTTAAAAATTTTTTTTATTAGTTGAAGATTTAATTATTGTATTCAAAATTCGTTTTTCTTTGTTTTCGTTGAAAATTAATTTTTTGAACTGTGAATATAACTATTCTATTTTTGGTTGAAAATTGATAGTTTTTAGTTGGAAATTCAAAATTTTTGTAGAAAATTTATGTATTTTGTTGAAAAATTCGTTTCTTTTTCGTAGAAGATTAATTTTTTTAACTGAAAAAGTAACTATGTATTCCGTTTTTGGTTGAAAATTTTTCTTCTTGAGTTGAAAAATCTAGAATTTGGTTGAAAATTTATGTATCACTTTGGTTAAAAATATAAATATTTTGTTCAAAATGCGTTTTCTTTCCAGGTCGAAATTATTTCTTTAACTGCAAATTTAAAAATTCCATCTTTGGTTGAAAATTGATTCGTTTTTGTTCAAAATTAACCTATCATTTTGAAAATTCAAATTTTCCTTTTCTTAATTCCACTATGATGTGGAAATTTTTTCTTTTGGCTTTGAAATTAAGCAATTTAGTGGAAAATTCAACTATTTGGTTGAAAATTAATTTTTTGTAGAAAATCCAACTGTTTTGTGAAAAATTCAACAATTTTTTGAAAAAGTCTCCTTTTTTTGAAAATTCACCTGTTATGTTAAAAATTCATATTTTTCTGTTGAAAACTCATTTATTTTGTAGAAAATTTGACTTTTGGTTTGAAAATTCCACAATCTAGTAGAAAATTCAACTATTTGGTTGATAATTTGACTATTTGGTTCAAAATTAACTTTTTAGTTGGAAATTTATATTTTTGGATTGAAAACTCAACTGTTTCTTAAGAATTTACCTTTTCGATTGAAAATTAAAAATTTGGTTAAAATTTCTTTTCTCTCTTGACTGAAAAATCTTTAGTTAAAAATAAATCTTTTTTGGTTCAGGATTCAACAATATTGTTTAAAATTCTTCTTTTTTGGTTGAATTCAACTATTTTCAAACTAAAATTAAAATTTTGTTTGTTTGTGATATCAAATATTAAATTTTTCGTTAAGAATTAATCTTTTTGGTTAAATTTGACTCTTTTGGATTTAAAATTAAGATATTTTCTCGGCTAAAATATCCAGTATTATATTTTTCGTTCCAAATTAATTTTTTTTATTAAAAATCGAACTTCTTGGTTGGAAGTTGAACTAATTTTTTGAAAATTCATTTTTCTGATTGAAGATTCCTAATTTTAGTTGCAAATATTTTGGTTGAAAATTCAACGATTTGGTTGGAAATTATTATTTTTTTTTTAATTAACTTTTTTACCTACAAAATGTAACTATCCTAACTAGTTTCCCAAAAATTCATTTTATTGCATGAAGGTGGAACTACTTGGTTCAAAATTATGTTTTTTTTTAAATTAATTTTCTAATGTGAAAATTCAACTATTCTATTTTTGGTTGAAAATTGGTCGTTTTCAGTTGAAAATTCAACTATTTTGTTAAAAATTCCCTATTTTTGGTTGAAAAACTATTTTTTTACTGCAAATTTAACTGTTTCGTTTTTTATTGAAAATTAGTCATTTTCAGTTGAAAATTCAAAGATTTGGTTCAAAATTTATTTATTTTATTGTAAATTATTATTTTACCGCAGAAAATCAAACATTGATTCACAATTCAACTACTTTGTAAAAAATTTATTTTTTTGAATCCGGATTCTTGATATTAGTTGTAAATGGTTTGGTTGAAAATTTATCTTTTGGTTAAAAATTTTTTTTTCTTTGGAAAACTAAATGATTTTGTTGAAATGTCATTGTTTATTTGATTGATAATCAATTTTTTATCTGAAATTTTAATTATTCCATTTTTGGTTGGAAATGTATATTTTTTTCATATAATTCAACTATTTCGTTGAAAATTGATTTATTACGTTGAAAATGTTTCTTATTGGTAGAAAATAAATCTTCTGAGTTGCAAATCATTTTTTAAATAAAAATTCAACTACTTGGTTGAAAGTTGAACTTTAAAAATTCATTTTTTGTTGAAGGATCAATATTTTAGAAAAAATTTCATCTCTTTGGTTGAAAATAAAAAATTTTTGTTGGAAATTTATATCACCTGCTCATGAATTTAAGTGTTTTGTTCAAAAATTTATCCTTGTCGGATAAAAATTTTATTATGTTCGTAGAAAATTTAACTATTTGATTGAAAATTCATATTTTAGGCTTGAAATTAAAACTCAAATGTTTTGTTGAAAATTTATATTTTTGGGTTGAAATTGATAATTCAACTATTTTGTAGAACACGTTTTGTTGAAAATTCGACTGTCTTGCAGATAATTTAAAAATTTGTCTTTGAAAATCCTTGTTGAAAATTCGCCGTCTGGACTGAAAATTTGATTATGTTTGTAGAAAATTTAATTTTTTAGTTGAAAATTCATATTTTGGGGTTGGAATTGAAAAGTAAACTCATTTGTAGAAAACTCGTATTTTTAGCTTAAAAATTTAACAATTTGACCAAAAATTCAACTATTTGGATTACGGATCAAGATTTAAGTCAAAATTAATTTTTTGTTGAAAATTCAACTGCCTTGTAGAAAATTTAACATGTTTGTTAAAAAGTCATCCTTTTTTGTTGAATATTTAATTTTTTGATTAAAAATTTATATTACATGGATAAAAATTCAAGTGTTTTTTTTTCAAAAATCCACTTTGAAAATTCGCCTTTTGGACTGAAAATTTGAATATGTTTGTAGAAAATTCAACTATTTGGTTGAATATTCATATTTCGGGATTGAAATTGAAAATTCATTTGTTGTGTTGAAAACTAGTCTTTTTGTCTTAAAAATTCAACAATTTTATAAAAACTGCAACTATTTGGTTTACAATTCAACTTTTAGGTAAAAATATTTTTTTGTTGAAAATTCAACTGTCTTGTATAAAATTTAACAATTTTTTAAAAACGTCATTCTTCTTTATTGAAAATTCAAATGTTTTGTGGAAATTCGTCTTTTTGGTTTAAAGATTCAACTATTTTGCTAAAAATTTGACAATTTTGTTGAAAATTCATCCTTTTTTGTTTAAAATTCAATTTTTTGGGGTTAAAATTTTTATTGTTTTTGTTGAAAATTGAACTATTTGGTTGAAATTCATATTTTGGGATGGAAATTGAAAATTCAACTGTTTTTTCAAAAATTATATTACCTGGTTCAAAAGTCAAGTGTTTTGTTGAAAATTCAACTTGTTAGTAGAAAATTCCTCTTTTTGGTTAAAGAATTCAACTATTTGGTTGAAATTTCAAATTTTTTGGTTGAAATTGACACTTTAACTGTTTTGTAAAAAATTCTCCTTGATACCTTAAAAATTCAACAATTGTATGAAAAATGCAAGTATTTGGTTTAGAATTCAACTATTAGGTTAAAAATTCATCCTTTTTTATTGAAAAATTAACTTTTTCGTTTCTAGAATATACATTTTTTCATTTTTTAATATTTCCCATTAAAAATTACTTTTTATTTTAAACGTTTTTTTCCGACAATTTAATTTCAAAAGTTTGCAATTAATGAAATTTTAGATTTCTATCATTTTAGAAGCTTTTCCTTTGAAATATTGAATTCAGTTTTCAATTTTAACTCCATTCTGATAAAACTGTCTAAACTAAAAAAATTTTGTTAGAAGGTTTTGAATTTTGAAAGCTTCCGTTAAAAATTTTTTCAATTTAAAATCATCCGATCATAAACACTTATTCAGAAATGTTGGAAATTCAATTCCTTTTCATTTTATTCGAAATATTGTTCTTATACAAAATTTTACCCATCTCACAAATTTTGAATTGGAACGTTTTAAATTCAAAATCATTTCATACAGTTTTCTTTAATTTCAGACGCTTTCCATACGAAATTATCAAGTGTCATCGAGTCAGGCGACACAAGGCAGAAGGTTAAGAAGCCGAGGACCCGCACCGCCGCAGCGGCTAAGAGGTCCACACCGATGAAGGAAAATGGATGGAGGATGGAGATACCTGCGCCCAAACCAAATAAGGTGAGGGAGGTACAGAGGCGAGCGCGACCCGAGGCTGTTCTCATTTTGGGGGTACGTGACGTTTAGGCGCCGCCGTTTAGGCGCCAGGGCGTTTAGACGCTGGACCTTTAGGCGCGGGACGTTTAGGCGCCAGGACGTTTAGGCGCTGAACGTTTAGGCGCGGAGATGTTTAGCCGCCCGGATGTTCAGGCGCCAAGCGGTTTAATTACAGTAAATCCTGAGGTATCAAAGGTTGGAAATTATTTGGTTGTATGCAACATGTTATATCATGTATGCTACCTAAAAGTAAAAAAATTACAAATTTCAAACTTAAGGTTTTTTATTTTTTTAATAACGATTATTCAATATTGTCTTTTAATTTCAAACTTTTGATACCTCAGGGTTTACTGTGATTGGACCGCTCGGCGCCTAAACATCCCGGCACCTAAACGATCTGGCGCCTAAATGTCCTGGCGCCTAAATGTCGTTGCGCCTAAACGACCAGCGCCTAAACGTCCTGCGCCTAAACGTCCGGCGTCTAAACGGCGGCGTCCGAACGGCGGCGCCTAAACGTCACGTACCATCATTTTGGAGGTGGGACCTGCAGCGGATGACAGAACAAAGCTGTCTGCTGCCATTAGGGAGGCTTTCGGTACAGAGGGTGGTGTGCGCGAGCATATCCCCAGCATCGAAGTCGATGTCCTGGACCTCGAGACGACTACGGAGGTGCAAGAAGTCAAGGCGACTGAAAGGCTTTCGTAGAGCTGACAGAAGAGTTGGCAAAGAGACTGGTGCGCATGGGAAACCTGAAGGTGGGATGGTTGTCCTGTCGCGTCAGGAAAAAGACGGGGGTGATGAGATGCTACCGCTACCAAGGCTTCGGCTACATGGCAGCGGCCTACCAGGGTTGGAACCGAAAAATGGCCTGTTGGAAATGCGGCAAAGAGGGCCATAAGGCTGCAGCGAGTGAAAGCACGCCGCAGTGCTTACTCTGCGCTGCAGAAGAAGGAGAGCCCCGGGCAGATCATCAGCCGGGACGATTTGATGCTTGTCGTTTAGGGAGGCAGTCCTAAGGACAATGTCCTAAGGACGATGTCGTTAGGCAGGACATTGTCACGCTACTGAGGACGATGCGTTCATCATGGCGGGTACAGCAAGAAGAAGAATCAGACCGAAGAGGCATACAAACTAGAGACGCCGAAGCACGGTCTAGAAGCCATATCCCCATTTTCCTGAAGTAATGCGAAAGCGGTTCCGGATACATGGCTTGGCAGGAAGAGAAGGTGAGTATAGTGGGTACTACCGTTTTTTAGGTTGAGTCTCACACTCAGTGCGTAAATGCATTCTCACCTCCTCTAAAAAAAAGTTACGTAGCTACAAAGAATTGGTATTAGAATTGGTCCACACGGCCCTGACTGTTTGCCTTCGAGATCCACTGAGTTGTTGCCGAAACTTTTTTTTGCGTCATGCCCGAGACTGGCGGCATGTGAAGGTTACAGTGTGTTCCAATCCAAGAATTGTGTGAGATAGGACAAAATGAGGAGACGCGTGTTTGTTGTCTACTCACGATTAGAGTTTTCAGGGAAAACAAAAATATTTGTTTCATATATGGCACTGTGTGGTGAAATGCCCTTCTGAGTTTTAAGATTTCAATAACAGGAAATAAACATGATTTTAAAAGTAATATCATCAAACTGGAGTATTTTGCCGGCTTCAATGTGGAAAAAAAAATTGTAACATACAGTGGAACCTTGATATGACGGTCCTTCATATACGGATTTCCTAGAATTTCATTCGGTTTGTTGATAAAGGGGTCCAAGGGGCTGAGAGAGAGGCGCTGTTAGCTCAGCCGAGTGGCGCAGTTCCGTATCGAATTATTCCTTGGTTTACAGCCAAGACTATTTTAGGTCATGCCCGAGACTGGTGGCGTATCAAGGTTCCAGTGTTCTACATATTAGGAAAAATAAGATAACGACTGGTATATGTAAGTGTAGAATGTTGACGATTCATCACTTGAGTGGAATTTTTTTTGAATATTCATCTTCTCAGATTTCTTCATCAGTAAGTTTGAGTTATTTGACGAAAATGTGGAGACTGGCTGCTAGTCTCTGTTTCTTCTCAGCAGTTACAATTGATTCTTTCAGTAAGTATAATGGAATTAATATAAGGTATAAAATTAAAAACCATTCAAATTAAAATCGATAATTTTCACTCAGCGTGAAGTGCCTAGTAAAAATAAACTAATGGGGACCAATTGAGAGAAATACGCTAGAAGCCTCCATGAATCTTGCTTTGCGATAAACAGGAATTGAAGCAAACTGTAAATTCGCATAAATTCGGAAACAAGTAATTTAATCTTCAAATCTGCTATTCGTCCGAATGCGGCGAAATTTTTCTAATTTAATCAGAAAAAAACAGAATCACTGAAGATAATTAGAAAATTACTATTTGCATTAATCGAAATATTTATTATTTCTTTATGAGAAACTACTAATTTCTAGTTAAAAAGAAATTTCCACAAAGTTAAGAGCATTTGAGTTTTGATTTCGATTTAAAAAAAACTCTTTCATCTTTTATATTTTTGACCTAATATATTCCAATTTTACCTTCACGTTTCTGTGAGTTTTACAGCATTCTTTCAAAATCTGTCAAAACATTTCTGAAAAGATTAAAATTAACTAAACCTGGAGAATTTTCTTTTCCTGGAAATATAATTTTCACATTTTTCGTAAACAATGCAAGATGTCACAAAAGAGCAAGTGGTATTTTTTGTGTATCTTATTTAGGTGTGCAATCTTTCATTCCAACCATTTTTTTGTCGCTGTTTTTAAAAAATGAGAATATTCTATTTTATAAAAAGGATTCTTCTGGCTATAGAAAAAATGGATTTTTTGGGTCATTTCAAGGTCAAATTGATTTTGTTAAAATGGGAACCCCTACTTTTGACCCTCGGAACCGAGTGAGCGGAAAATTTTGCGTCCAGATATGACCTTGAACAATCAAAAATTTGACCTGCGAAGGTCATGGCAAGTTCAAACAACGTACAGCAGGATGACTCGACTGGAACGCATTTTTGAAGAAAATGTTCAATGCAAGAGTTGTAGCATCTTCTACCCCTGATTTATTAGTGACCTTGACCTTGACTTTGACCACGACCTTCACCAGGACATCTTCAAAAATGCATACGAGTCGATTCATCCTTCTGTACGTTGTTTGACCTTGCCAAGACCTTCCCAGGTCAAATTTTCGATTGGTCAAGGTCATAGCTGGGCGTAAAATTTTCCGCTTTCTCAGTTTCCGGGGTCAAAAATAAGGGTTCCCATTTTAAAAAAGGATATGACCTTGAAATGACCGTGAAGGTCATGTTCAAGATCAAAATAAGGGCCGCCATTGAAATGTCTTACCTGAGGAAATATTCAGCCGTCCCGGGACTTTTGGGACATCCTACCTATAATTAGAAGAACAAGGTTATAGAAGCGGCGACGTGACATATCAAAAAGCTTAATAAAAGAGCGCGATTGTGAAACATTCCAGACTTTATTCATACAATGACAAGGCAATGTTTGCAAAATTATAAAGCATGAAATTTACACACAAAAAAGTTTTTTAAAACCAAAAAGACGAATTTTCATTAAATAAAGATTTTTCAATAAAGAAATAAAATTTCACCTAAATTTTTGAACCTCCAAGCCAGAAGACGAATTTTCTCTACGGAAAGTGAATTTACAAACAAAATTATGACCTCAGCGAAAAATTATTTTTCCACGAAACTGGTGCACTTTTACCCAACAAAAATGAAATTTTACACCATGAAAAGGGTTTTTCAATAAACAGTTACATTTTTAACCAAAGAAATAATAAGCCTTCATCAAAAAAAATAATTTTTAACGATGTGGTTTAACTGTTACCCAAGTGGTTGAATTTTCAAGTTAAAAAGATTAATTTTCAACAAAATAGTTAAACTTTCAACCAAAGAGATGAATTTTCAACTAAAAATATAACTTAAAAAAAAAAAATGATTTCTTAATAAAGTGATTCAACCAAATCTTCCAAATAAAATAGTTGAATACTTAAGCAAAGAAGAAGAATTTTTTACCAAAAAGTTGCATTTTCATTAAAAAAAAAAATAAATTTCTACCAAAGCGGATGAATTTATAAATCAAAAAGATAAATTAAAAAAAAAAAGTTGAATTTTCTGTTAAAAAAGATTTTAGTTGACTTTTTACGGTCAAAATATGAATTTTTAATCAAGGAATAAGTTTTTACGAAAAAAATTGAATTTTCAATCCAAAAAGACGAATTTTTACCCAAAAAGGATGACTTTTTAACAAAATTGTTGAATTCTCTATCCAATAGTTGCATTTTTATCCAAAATAGATGAAATTTCTCTTAAAACAGATGAATTTTCATTTAAAAAGAAAACAAATTAAAAAAAAAATAGTTGAATTTTCATCCAGAAAAGATTCCAATTGACTCTTCAAGATCAAAATATGAATTTTTTAACAAAAAATAAGTTTCTACGAACAAAATTCAATTTTTCAACCAAAATGAATTTTTAATAAAAAAAGGACAAATTTTTTTTAAGTTGTACTTTGATCCAGAAAAGCTTTCAGTTTATTTTTTAACACCAAAATATGAATTTTAAACAAAAAGTAAATTTTATACGAAATAGTTAAATTTCCAACAAAACAGTAGAATTTTCAACCAAAAGTATGACTTTTCAACAAAATAGTTTTATTTTCAACCGAACAGTTGCATTTTTATCCAAGAAAGATTAAATTTCTCTTAAAACAAATGAATTTTTAATTTAAACAAAAAAACAAATTTTCAAAAAGATAGTTGAATTAGCATTCAGAAAAGATTTCAGTTCTCTTTTCAGTACAAAAATATTACATGTATCCAAAAAGGAAATTTTCTACAAAATAGTTGAATTTTCAACAAAACAGCAGAATTTTCAACAAAAAGTATGAATTTTAAACAAAAAGTAAATTTTCTACGAAATAGTTAAATTTTCAAAAAAACAGTAGAATTTTCAATCAAAAGTATGACTTTTTAACAGAATAGTTTTATTTTCAACCAAACAGTTGCATTTTCATCCGAGAAAGATGAAATTTCTCTTAAAACAAATTAATTTTTAATTTAAAAAAAAAAAAAATTGAAAAAGATAGTTGAAATTGCATCCAGAAAAGATTTCAGTTCTCTTTTCAATACCAAAATATTAAATTCATCCAAAAAGTAAATTTTCTACAAAATAAATAAATTTTCAACAAAACAGCAGAATTTTCAACAAAAAGTATGAATTTTCAACAAAATTGTTGAATCCTAAACCAAACAGTTGCATTTCTATCCAAGGAAGATGTAATTTCTGCTAAAGCAGGTGAATTTTGAAATCAGGAAAACAAATTTTCAACCGAACAGTTGCAGTTTTATTCAAAAAAGATGAAAGATTTTTTTTTCAAACAGATGAATTAAAAAAAATCTTCAAAAAAATAGTTAAATTTTCATCCAAAGAAGATTTCAGTTCACTTTCCAACACCAAAATAAGAATTGTAAAAATTGGTTAATCTTCAGCTAAATAGTCGAATTTGTAAACAAATAGTATGACTTTTTAACAAGATTGTTAAATTTTCAACCAAACAGTTACATTGTCCAAGAAAAATGAAAATTCTACTAAAACAGGTGAATTTTTAAATCAAAAAGAAAAATTGTCAAAAAAAGAGTTGAATTTTCATCCAAAATGATTTCAATAGACTTTTCTACAGAAAAATACAAACTTTAAACAAAAAGTAAATTGTCTAGGAAATAGTTGAATTATCGACAAAACAGTTGCATTTTTGTCCAAGAAAGATTCAATATTTCCACCAAAAAAAGATAAACTTTTAAATTGAAAAGACAAATTTTCAGAAAAAATATTTTCTATCCAAAAAAGATTTCAGTTGACTTATCAGCAATAAAATATTAATTTTAAACAAAAGGTTAATATTGTACGAAAAGAGTTGAATTTTTAACCCAAAGAGACGAATTTATAACAAAACGGTTGAATTTTTAACCCAAAAAGACAAATTTGTAATAAAACATTTGAATTTGCAAAAAAAAAAGATGTCTTTTTAGGAAAATTTTTTAATTTTCAACCAAATAATAACATTTATGACTGAACAGATAATCTTCAGGAGAAAGTTTTTGCGAAAGTTGAACTACTTTGTCAAAAATTTATTTTTCACTTCAAAATTCAACAACTTTATTAAAATTTGTCTCCTTTTTTTGGTTTGAAAGTTTATACTTTTAATAAAAATTTCATCTTTTGTTTGCTAAAATTGTAATTCTCAGGATAAAAATAAATCTTTTTAGATTCAAAATAAACTTTGTTTTTCAAAATTTTCACTTTCGGGTTCAAACTTCAGGTTTTTTGTAGAAAATTCATATTTTCAGTCCTAAAGTTCAAGAATTTGGTAGAAACTCAACTTTTTTGTCGAAAGCGGATCTACTTTGTTAAAAATTTTTTAGATTAAGATTCATCATTTTAGTTAGAAATTCATTTATTTTTTCATTTATTTATTTATTCTTACTTTGTTGATAAGTCGTTTACTTTTTCTTAGCTAAAATAATCCTTTTAAACTGGTATTTTAACTCTTCTTTTTTTTTTTTAATTTTGCTTGCTAAGTTGAAAATTCATGATCTATTTGGCTGAAAATTATTAACAATTTGCAAAGTATCGTGGGAAATAGTTCTCGAAAAGACATCCTTAGTTGCTCCGTTTTGCTGATAAAAATTGTTTAAACAATTAATTATACTTGGGAATTTACAAAGTATCACAGACAAAAGTTATCAAAAATATATTCTTAGTTAATTCTGTAAAAAAATGTAGCCTATTCATTGACAAATAGCTAAACTCTGAATTTGTTAACGAATATTGTTTAAATAATTATTAATTATTGTATATTTGCAAAGTATCGTAGAAATCTTGATGCACTAAACTAATTGATCCTAGTCGTTGAAAAATGGCCAAGTTTTTTATTTCTTTATGAAAATTGTTTAAATAATTAATAATTCTTGGAAATTTGCAAAGCATCATATAAAAAAAGTCATCGGAATGATATTCTGAGTTAATTCTGTGAAAAAGTGTAGCCTATTTGTTAAAATATAGCCAAATTCTTAATTTTTGGATGAAAATGGTTTAAATCATTATTAATTTTTGCAAATTTAGAAAGCAACATCGAAAAAAGTGATCAGAAAGGCTTTCTATAGCATCATAGCGAAAAAATAATCGAAAAGATATTCTTGGTTAATTCTATAAAAAAATTCAGCCTATTCGTTGAAAATAGTCAAAATACGAATTTGTAAACAAATTGTGCCTATTTCTTGGAAAATACCCTAACTCTGAATATGTTTATGATAACTGTCAAAATAATTAATAATTATTGTAAATGTGCAATGTATCGTAGGAAATAGTTATTGAAAATACATTTTTTGTTGCTTCTGGAAACAAATTGGACCTATTCGTTCAGAAATAGCCAAACTCTCAGTTTTTTAATGAAAATTGTTCAAATAATCAATAAATCTTATAAATGTGCAGAACAATATAGAAAAAAGTCATCTGAAATATATTATTATTATTTAATTCTGTTAAACTTGAGCCTACTCCTTGAAAAATAGCCAAACTCTGAATATGTTTATAAAAATTGTTTGAAAAAATAATAATTATTGTAAATATGCAAAGTAGCGTAGAAAAGAGTTATTGGAAATACATTTTTGGTGGTCCCGTAAAAAAACTGAGCCCATTCATTGAAAAATGGCCAAAGTCTAAATTTTTCAATCGAAATTGTGTAAATAATTAATATTTCTGGTAAATTTACAAAACATAGTACAGGGTCATTGGAAAGACAATCTTAGTTGACTCCGTAAATAAATTGTTCTGAATGTGTCTATGAAAATTGTTTAAATAATTAATAATTATTGTAAATTTTCAATGTATCATAGGAAATAGGTATTGAAAAACATTCTTTATTGATTCCGTAAAGAAATTGAGCCTATTCTTTAAAAAATAGCCAAACTCTTGATTTGTTTATCAAAATTGTTTGAATGTATACCATTAAGCCATTTCCCTTTCGGGGTAGGCGTGACACTACCCGATTCGGGTAGTGTTTCTAGGTTGGTAACTTGTAGTAAGTAAATAACTACAAGTGTGGGCTCACCACACCCACGATGTGCCAACAGCACTCAGTTTTTTCGAATGGTCACCCATCCAAGTACTAACCGC
>CAKNYM010053134.1:0-11324 GCA_932195095.1 Andricus curvator | reverse complement strand
ACTGAAAATCATTACTATGCTCATCTCGCCCCGGTCTCCCCTATTAATCCATGACGAGTCTAATTTTGCGATCCCGCACTACTAACCTGTGATCAACAGATAAATAGTAGTTTAGTGTTGGAATAATACCTATACAGCACGGGTCATTTTAAACGAATTCAAAGGAATGTAAAAGAATCCAAAGAAATAAAAAGTGAATTCACAGAAATTCAAGTGAATTAAGTGCAGAAGAGTTGAAGGAAATTCAAAAGAATTCCAGTGAATTCAAAAGAATTGAAAAACTTTAACAAAATTCGAATGAATTTAGAAGAATTCAATGGAATTCAGAGAAATTCAGAGCAAATCATGAAAATTCCAAGAAATCATGAAAATTCAACGAATTTATGAAAATTCAAAGAGCTTTCAAAGAATCCAAGTGCATTCAAGAGAATTCGAAAAATTCAGGTGAACTCAAGGAATTAAATTGAATTTACAAGCATTCGAGTGAATTTAAATAACAATAATAGCAAATTTAATTATTCACTATTTTACACACGAAAAAAAGTAAATTAGACAAATTACAATGTGAAACTGTAAGTTTGTGATTTGCACTTTCCTCGCCACTTTCAAATTGTAAAAATAACAGTTTTCGCAGCATTATTTACAACGTAAACTGCAATTGAGGTGTATTCATCTTAAAAATGCACACATCCCTGTTTTCAAATTGTGAGGGAAAGGAATACTGGTACAAATTATAGACCTTTGAGTGAGAAAGGTCAACACGATCGATTCACTTTATTATTCGTTGTTTGAATAATTTTTAATTGTTGAAATGTAACTTTTGACTAGAATAATGAAGAAAAGTGTAGTTTAAAAAATTTTTTTTTTTTAAATTTCATTAGCTTCTTTTATGTTGACACTTTTCATTAATAACCCATAATTGTTCAAACCATTTTCATTTGTGAAACCAATTTTTTAGACGAAACAGTCAAATCTTTCACTTTTTTGAATAAAACGAATTAATTAGTCAATCATTTGAGTTGATCTTCGGTTAAAATTAAATATTTTAAGTTATTCAGAGTAGGTGAAAAGTTAATATATTTTGTCAATTTACACTTTCTCTCAATAACTTGAACTATTTAATTTAACCGAAAATCAACATAAACGATTAACTAATTAGCTCGCCAATTATAGTACACGGGCCATCCACATATCCACATATCGCGTGGACAGTTTAGGGAGGGAGGGTATGGCAAAATTCCACGCTTGTCCACGAGGGGACCTGTGGGGGGGGGGGGGGGCTAGAATCCACGTGGACACACGTTCCCCTAAATCTGCGAAAAATATGTTTGAAACCTTGTCAATTTAAAAAAAAATTGTAATTAAGATTTTCAGATTCATAAGAAAAGTAAGAGTGATAATGTTGCTTGAAAACAACACAGTTTAACCAGCAAAATATTAAATTGCATTAAAAAATACCTAAAAAAATGTTACAGACATCAATGCATTATTAAAAAGGTTTTCCGATAAGAAATGCATAATAGGTTGGGTCGAAAATAACAAATTCTGGGATAAAATTAACATATTGGGATCCTGAAAAAGTAAATAATTAATTTGGAATCGATAGCCATGTAGCTTGGTTACCCGCGCTGAAAAAAAATGCTGAAAAATTTATGTTTTGCTGAGTTTTTAAACTTTCTTACGTTTAAATTTTTTTTTAGATATTTGAAGGTCAAAAAAGTCATTCCAATTTTTTGCGGATTTTAATGAACTATTTTCTAAGAGGTAATTTCTATTAAATTCACACTTTCTTCGGAAAAAAATTATTAACACCTTTGTCAATTCGTGAAGAATTTTCTAAATTTTGATTATGGTATTTAATGAAAATATCTTTGTAACTTACGGTTTAAAATACTTCTGATCATACGTAGGTTTTTTCAGCATATAAATATATACTAGAAAAAAATGGACAAGATCCAGGAATCGAAAGTAAAAATACAGCGAATTTTTTAAATTCTTATTTTGGTCTAAATTGTGGTTTACAATTTTTTTCTGCGCATGTGTGGGCCTTTTTAGCATAGAAATCCAAAAAAAAAAATTCTAAGAAATACCAAATTCCAAATTTTGAAAATTTACTGTAATTTCAATTTCGATACCTCGGTCTTGCCGATTTTTTTAGTGTAATTTTGTGCTAAAAAATCCCACACATGCGCATAAAAAATTGTAACCCACAAATTAAAGATAATTTTAGTATCGCTCCTTTGGCTTCTTGCTTTTGAAGGCCAATAATATCTATATTTTCATAAAATATGTCCACGGGGACAGAGTAGGGGGGGGGGGGGTCAAAAAGTGGTGGAAAATTCTCCACGTGGTATATGGATGACCCCTCATGCCATTCAGAAAAAATGAACAGTTTGTTATGTCGAAAAAATTGTTTGCACAAATGAAAATTGTTTAAACAATTTAGACAATTAACAAAAAATTAAATCGACTGTACTGACTTTTGATATTGCCTAATTAGTTTATCTCGTTGTGACGGTACCGATAATTTGTGATAAAGTGTGAAAAAAGTATTGTTTAAAAAACTAAAAATTCTTTAAACAATAAATAAATGATACAAAAATACATTAACTTTTTAATTTAAACATTAACAATGATCTGTTAAAAAGAAACTACACGAAATTGATATTTTAGTTGGTATTTTTTCTAATGTTAAACTGTAATAAGGTTTACAATTATTTACATTATAGTTTCAAAATGTACTTTTTCAAATTTCGATCAGCACTTACAGCTGCCATGAAGAAGGAGATCTTATGATTTGAAATGGTAATGTATACATTAGGGCATATCGGAAAAAAAGTTGTTTGCGCGAAGTTCTAATAGCAATGAAAACTTTCTTTTGGGAGTCAAAAACACTCCCCTAAAGTTTCATAAAAAAAAAATTCCTTCTGTCTCCGCATCGTAGATATAGCTAAAAATCACAAAAAACGCAGCACTTCTTCAAATTTGAACAGCCAAAAATTTTTTTTTTTAGATTTAAATTACCAATAAAAATAGTTCAAAGCAAGTCGATATACACCCGTATATCCATATAATGTGTGATATACGTTAATCAGAATGTACTTTCAATATGGTGCAACAATAATATATAAGAAATGTTGACATTAAAATAATTTTTATTGATTTTGAATTACAAAAAAATATATAAAAGTGATTGTATTGCTCTTTATTTGACAATAAAATTAATTTTCGATATATAAATTATCAGAAAAAATAGTTCGAAGGAAGTGAATTTGTAAATCGACTTTTTCGCTATTTTCTTAGAGTGACGGCAATTTTTTCGACTATTTGACCAGGAAATGTCTGATATACGTTAAGAAGAATGTATTTTCAATATGTTACACCAATAATATATGCAGAATGTCGATATTGAAATCATTTTTATTGATATTGGATTACAAGAAAATATCTAAAAGTGATATATTGCTATTTATTTCACAACAAAATTAATTTTCGGTGTCTAAATAAGGTAAAAATGTTTTCAAATGTATATATTATTGCTGCAACATACTGCAAATACATTCTGATTAACGTATATCACACATTATATGGTCAAATAGTCGAGAAATTTACCATGAATCTAAGAAAATAGCGAAAAAGTCGACTTTTTTCGATTTTTTGAAACTTCAAAGTCAATTAGGGAGGGTAAAAAATATTTTAATGGAATTATCGCTATACAGGTATAAATCGACTTGCTTTGAACTATTTTTATTGATAATTTAAATCTAAAAAAAAAAAATTTTTGCTGTTTAAATTTGAAGAAGTGCTTCGTTTTTTGTGATTTTTAGCTAGATCTACGATGCGGAGACAGAAGGATTTTTTTTTTATGAAACTTTAGGGGAGTGTTTTTGACTCCCAAAAGAAAGTTTTCATTGCTATTAGAACTTCGCGCAAACAACTTTTTTTTCGATACGCCCTAGTATACACTATTAGAAAAATCTCTACTAAAATTAGTATACATGTAATGGAAGCAAGAATGCATAACATGAAATTAAATTTAGTATACCAGCGTACATTAAATTGAGTATATTCATACTGAATTTAGTATAGAAGTATATGAAATTTAGTATACGCGTGTACTAAATTCAGTATAAAGATACTAAATTTACTGTACCCTGGTATACTAAATTTAATTTCATTTTATGCATTTCTGCTTCCATTACATGTATACTAAATTTAGTAGAGATTTTTCTAACAGTGTACATCATAGCTCAGTATCGAATATTACTATTTTAAATTTTGAACTTTACGTTCTCAAATAATACCTGATGCAGCCGCACAATATAAATCATACGATTTGAAACTGTAAAATTTTTTTTCCTTCTCATGAAAAGGTAATTTTGGTTATCAAATTAAGTAAAATTTACAGCTTACATTGTAAACCATTCTGCGGAAAACTGTTATTTTTACAATTTGACAGTGGAAATCACAAGTTTGTCGGATGAGAAAAATATTCCTGCATTTTTTCCGCGGTTTTTCTGCAATCATGTTTGTTGAGAAATGCAGACAAATCTACCTTCTTTAATCTGCAAGTCCTCTCAACTTTTCTGCTAATTTTGCCCCGCGGATATTTGCATAGAAGCAGTATGTAGAGAAAAATTACTTTTAGAGAAATGCAGAGAATCACTACGTTTCTCTGCGTTTTTCTGCGGTTTATCTCAAGGTTAAAATTTACAGATATTTGCAGTGAAACAATCATGAAGTGAGAAGAATTTGCATCAAAATGCAGAGAAATATTGCTTCCCTCTGTTCGCATCTTGTAATGTTTCTGTAAATGAGGAAGGAACGAAATTTGAAGAAATAAGGTAATGTTACAGGAAAAAAGAATTAGTGGAGCAATGCAAAGTAGTTCTGCTTTTCTCTGCAATTTCTTTGTAATTGTTCTGCAAACTTCGAGCTTAAGAGATTTACAAAAAAAATGTCACAGACAAAAACTATTTGTAGCTAAATGCAGAGCCTATCTGCCTTTCACTTCGAATCTCTGCAATTTCTTTGTAAATTGGACGTGACAGTGTCTTACATCAAAAGGACCTACAATGAAAATAATGAAGAGAAAGAATTTTTACTACAGAAGCAGAATAACTCCACTTCTTTCCGCTTTTCTCTGAAGTTTCTTTGTAAGCTAGAATTAACAGAGATTTGCTGTAAAAGCACTTAAAATAAATTCATCGAGAGAAAGGAGTTTCAGAAAAAAGCAGAGTAACTCCAATTCATTCCGCCTCTCTCTGAAGTTTCTCTGTAAATTAGAATTAACAGAAATTTGCAGTAAAAGCACTTAAGAAAAATTTACAGAGAGAAAGGAGTTGCAGAAAGAAGCAGAGGAACTCTACATCTTCCTGTAGTTTCCCTGTGAATTAGACGTGACAGAGATTTGCAAAAAATTACTTTAACAAGATTCACCGCGTGAAAGGAGTTGCAGCAAGAAGCAGAGCTTCTTCCTACAGTTACTCTGTATATATATTATATGTGATGGAGATTTGCAGAAAAAGAACTTGACAGAAATTCATCAAGACTAAGAGAAGGTGTTTGCAAAAATCTCTGCTTCTTCGATACATTTCATGTACGAAATTTTGTTCACATATTTCAATTGCGAGATTCAATTGCATCTGTCACGGACTTGCGTTGATAGGTTTATGAATTGATAGGTTTATGAATTTATAGGCTTAGACCTTAGGCTTAGGTTCAAATCCCTCAGGCTTTATAAATTTTATTTGTTAAAAATATCTTTAATTTAGACATATATTGAGTGCATGTAAATAAATAATATATCTAACAATCAATAATAATTTTCTAATGATTTTTTTGGTGCTTGAATGCATACTAATTCAGAAAATTTTGCAGGGTTTTGCAGAGTAATATTGCAGACATCCTTTGCAGACTATTTGAAGGAATTTTCTAAGAAATGCATAAAAATGCAGATTGTTTTGCGAAGCAGAGTAATGCCTCCGCACAACATTTATGGAAAAGAACTTTCGGCCAAATTGGGTGAACGTTCGGGTTTCGGAAGCTTCACGTGATGCTTGTTAAAAGTCGTAATGAAATAATTTCACCGAAATTCCTTTTCCATACATTTTGTGCGGACTGTTTTATAGATTAAAAAAAGTTATAATTTTTAAAGTGTAAAACATATTTTAGGGCCATTTTAAGGACATAATAATATGGAAGCAAAGAAAGCTAAACTGCGCTATAAAGAAGACATATTGGTTTGCAAATTTTATTGTTCTCCGTGTTCCACTGTAACTTTTAATAGAATTGACATATCGTCATGAATTTTTTGTAATGCAGTTAATTATAGCCATAGTGACATAGGTGTATTAAGATTCGCACCTGTCAATTAAAGCCGCCTACAACCACGAGAATGACGAAAATGTTATACTGAAAAAATCGATTTTTTTACCTGTATTGGATATCTGTGTCAATTATTGATTAATTTGTACGACAAATTTCAGAATCATTGAAAAATCAATGTAAAATAAGTTTTAAGGTCAAACTGAGGAATAAATTGTATACTGTTTTCGAAAAGTGCCGTAATGAGGTTACGAAAAGTCATATCTTTGAAACCTCGTAAATCGATGTAATTTCATGCTCCGACTACAAAAGTGACCATAAAAATACTCGAAAAAGTAATGTTCAATGTTAAAACTAAAAAAAACTACTTGCTTTATTTGAAAATTCAGAAAGAGGTACTCTAGGGGCCAGGGGCTAGAGTGTTTGTTAAAGAGGCTATACTCTGAAAAAAGATAAGGTTGAGTAAGATTTAGGGAACGGCGGGTACAGTGGACCAATTTTTTCATTTTAATTTTTTATTCTTAAACCAATGTTTTATGAGAATCAAATGCAAGTTAGTTTAAAGTTATCACTATTTGCGGTCATGAAAATAATTTTCTTGTTTCCAAAAAATTACATTCAGATATTTTTCTAGATTATTCAGAAAATTGTGTAAATTGGTCCACTGTACCCGACTAAGTGGGTACAGTGGGCCACGAGGGCGGGTACAGTGAGCCATGAAAGAAATCGCTATGCAACATATTTCAACCAGTGCCGGTTGTAATGAAATTTCCACTTTAAACAATAAAATTTAATAACTCACGTATATTTAAAGATTTTACGATCAGGACATCTTTGTTGGAGTACGTACAGGAAAAATTAAGACGTGCAAACAGTTTTTTTATTTTGTTTTATTAAGAGTTACATTGATATTATTTTATATTTATTACATTATATTATATTATTATATTATTTATATTTATTATATTATTACATTTACAATGATATTTCCAATTTTTTATAACAATTAGCAACATACAATCCTTCGCTGGCACTTCTGTCACAGTGTTGTGTGACCGCGCTGTTGGCCCACCGCATCCGATAATGCAGTGGCTCACTGTACCCGCCGCGCACTTTTTGAAATATATTTTGTTTTTTTTATTACTGGTAATTCATATTTCAGTAGTGTGCTATATTACAATGTTCATATGTGTTACAGTAACCTCATAAATAACAATTCCTATTTTTTGGACTTATTGTTGCGATTTAATTACAAAAATTAGAAGCACAAAAAGATACAAAGTGACCATCGAAAATCGACATTTTTTTTTAAACAACAAAATTACGAAAATCGTATGAAACTTGGACAGACATATCCAAAATACAGAAATACATTACCAATAAAAAAATTAAAATTGTTCAATAAGTAGTTTTTTTTTTAAGTTTACTGGTCCACTGTTCCCGATGGCCCACTGTACCCGCCGTTCCCCTACCTTACCCCCTTTCCAGTAGCCTAACATACCTTAAACATTTCCCATTAGTCTTTCTTTTCATTGTGTGGAAATTGAAAATACAAACATATCATAATTTTACACTGTAAAAAAAAAGTATCATTTCAAGGCTAGTTTTCGGTATTGAAACAGTCCTCCAAAAATATAGTCTCGGGTGGCTCCATTCTAATGCCACTTTATTTTGATGCCGCTAAACGACGTTTTAGTACATTTTTTTTTTGATCAAAACAGGACTGAAGTGAGGATCAAATTTCAATGACGTAACGTAGCACATGGGAACGTCAAACGTCCGTGAACTGTCACTGTAACTTTTTTCGTGTTGTTTTGACGGTTATATGGCTTTCGTCACGTAGAGTCGTACAAACTCTTAAAAATGTAACAATAAAACGGTTTCTTTATAAAATTATTGTGAAAATGGCCCTGTGGAGTTTTCTACTGGTGTTTCTAAGTTTGCCTACCCCGAAAGGGAAATGGCTTAATGGTATAATTTATCACATTAATTATGCCGAAGTGTATCGATGCTGGGTGCGAATCAGGTTACAATAGTGAACTCAGAGAACCTGAATATGAAAAAATTAATATTTTCATCGTTCCGGAAGACCCAGCTATTAAATCTTTATGACAAAAAGACTTTCTCCGCGAGTAAATCCTAAGGACCTGATGGCACTATTTTGAGAATGGTAAGTGATTATGTAATTACTGTAAAACTGAAATCAAAATTTAAAGATAAAAAAAAAGTAAATTCTTTTTTATTCAATAAACTGTATTTATTAGGTATTTTCACTTACTACTCGTTTAAAAAAAGTAATCATTAATTTAAGATTTTGGTCGCATGAATTGTTAAAGAAGAAAAATTGAGGTTAGTATCATACATTTTGTAGCCTTCTAATTTAATCCTGAAATTAACGTCACTTTTTTGTATCCTACTCAAATAAGACATTGACTAGACTAACTTGGTACATATTTTTTATTCTGAAAATTACTAAAAATATGAATAAATTGTGTTTGTTATTGCACTTGCTGGCGTGAAAACAAACCGAATTTTTTTGGAACGAGTAGTAAGGGAAAATACCTAATAATACAGTTTATTGAATAAAAAAGAATTTAATTTTGTTTTATTTGTAAATTTTCATTCCGATTTTACAGTAAATATATAATTATTTACCTTTAACAAACTAGTGCCATCGGGTCCTTTTAGGATTTTCTCGTGGAGAATGTCTTCCTTTAAAAAATGTTTACTATAAACGAACTGGCCAGCTTTCACGGTAAAATTTTTCAGAATTAAAGCTTTTTGCCATAAAGCTTTCATAGCTGGGTCTTTCGAAACGACGGAAAAATTAATTTTTGTCATATTCGGGATCTTCGGGTTCTCCGAGTTCACTTTTGTAACTTGATTTGCATCCCGCAGCGATACACATCGGCATAATTAATGCGATAAACATAAAAACAGTAGTAGAAAACTCCACCGGGCCACCCGGTAAGAAGGACTTCATTAAACTAGATAGAAATGAGTTGAGATATAGGCGATTTTTCAACTCTTTTAATCTCAACCAATGTCGTTTTTGAATGTAAACACTTCAATTCATTTTACCGATTTACGTTTGTTATCGTTTCAATCCTGTTCAATCTCGCGACCAAAAATGTACACGTTTTAATTCTGACGGACGTGATTGATTTGAAGTCAAGTTAATTCTGTTTAATCGCGTAATGAAAATTTTAATATTGAAGACAATTCAATTTCGTTTGGCGAGTCAAATTGTAATATAAACTAATTCAATTAAATTACGTTGGATGATCTTAGAAGTTGAAGTCATTTTAATATCATCCGATGAGTGGATTTGTGGAACAATAAATTAATTACTTTGAATGTCGCAAGGTGACCTCGAAAGTTGAAATCAATTTAATGTGTTAGGTCGAAATAAGATTTAAGAATAACCAGTATAGCGCAAGCGCAGTTCTGATGGGGATGCGCGAACGGTCTGCTCGTCTGCTAAGAAAAACGGTTACACTTTAGTCATATTCCCTGTAAAAATCTTTATTGAATGTTGTTTCGATGTGCAATACTTTTAATCCTTAATTCTTGTTTTCGTGACTAATACGACCACATTCATTTACACGTACGATATTCGTAATAACATATACATTCGTGTGAAGTATTGTAAAAATGTTGGCTTTTGTTTTATTACTGAACACGCGTTTAAAAAAAAAAGTGCCGGTTCACCGGTTAAAAAAGTTTGTCGTCCAAAAACACGTGCGAACTCAAAAATACAAGCTGGAAGGCGAGAAAACACCAACAGAGTGCATTGTGTTATTTTTAGCATGTAAGTAAAATTTATTTTTGACATAATAATTCAGAACAAAATGATAACGTAAAACCTTTTGTTATTTTATATATTTATAACACTTCACGTGAAAAATGGTAGTGTTGCTCTTTGTTTGCCCGATCGACTCATCCAGTCACCCTTTATTCTTTTAATATTCTTATTTTCATTCTTTTAATTTCAACTAATTTTAAAGAATTCTAATAAAACCTTTTCATAACCGTTTCAAACTCTTGAAGTTTCCTTTTAGATTTTATAATGATTTGAAGAATTTCAAGGAAATTGGTGTAAATAAATTACTGATTTGAAGTACACATCTTTATATAGCCCGAACAATACGTAGGCAAAATTCCACTATTTACGAAGAGTTTCTGTAAAGTAAGAAAAATGTTTGGTTAATTTTTGTTTGCGAGACTGTCGTGCCACCTTATCTATTTATAATGTACTTCATTTTTCAACTGTTATTTGTTTTTATGTGAGAAGTTGTAGAAGTTGTATTATAAGAATTTTTATAAGCGCCCAATGTAATTGTTTTCTACAATATAATTTTTCGAATAAATGTTATTCAAAACTTAAACAAACTTATTATCATTTTCATTATTAGTTTGCATGCAAACCAATTCCTTTCAATTACACACCTATATTTCTTTTGTACACGAACCAATTTTGTTCAATAATTCTGTTTCACTAGTTCGTGATACGTTTGACTACGTTTTAATTCTGATTCGGTGTGTGGGATCATTTCAATTCATTTCTTTTACTTCTTCGACACTCCTTTGAATTGAAACGTATTTTTCAAAAACGACATTGGTTTAAATAGAAACGATTCTATCTAATTTAATCAACTCCTTCTTCCCGGGCATTTTCACAATCATTGTTTAATGTATTACATTACAGGTCAAATTTGTCAAAAATTAAAAGAGGAACTGCGTTGATTGCAAATCTGCACTATTTTATTCTGCAAGCGACGAAAGAGTAGGTCAAATCCAAATTAATCATGCAGTGGCAAAATTAATCACTTTAGATCAAAATTACAATCTCCAGTACCCGAATTTTAAACTCTTTGATTTTATAAAATAATCGAAAACTCGTTTTCTCTGCATTGCAAGCAAAGTCATGTTTTTGACTTAGTCTTGAATGATTTTTCTAAACTCAAGTTTTACTTTTCTTGTGCAGAACATGGGAA
>CAKNYM010053131.1:976411-1016408 GCA_932195095.1 Andricus curvator | reverse complement strand
GATTTGATAATAATAAAAATAAAAAAGACGAAAGGAAGAAAAAAAAAAGAAAATTCAAAATCCCATTTAACGTCCAATACTCAAGTTAATGTATAGAATTCCTGAAAATGAAACAAGAATCTAACGATCAAATTTGGACAACCACCACAAAATGCTCCTATTCCAATTCCTAAAAACAAAACAAAAGTTTGTTTCTTTGGACAAAAATAAAAAAGAGGAAAGAAAAATGAGAAATAAGAAGGCAACCAACCACATCCCCTCCTTTCTTTTTTTTTTCTTCCGTCTTTTTCATTTTTATTATTATCAAATAACTATATAGAAACATGCACAATATTTACCACCGTTTCGGTGCTCATGCAGCACCCTTATCAAGGTCGAACAAAATTTTTATTTTTAATTGACAAAAACAAAACAAAAATTTGTTTCTTTGGGCGAAAATAAAAAAGAGGAAAGAAATATGAGAAATAAGAAGGCAACCAATCACATCCCCTTCCTTCTTTTTTTTTCTTTCTTTTTTTCGTTTTTTTATTTTTATTATTATCAAATCACAATATAGAAACACGCACAATATTTACCACCGTTGCGGTGCTCATACAGCACCCTTATCAAGGTGAACAAAAAATTTATTTTTAATTGACAAAAACAAAACAAAAAAAAACAATTATATTTTTTTTTTACCTTGATAAGGGTGCTGTATGAGCAGAGAAACGTTGGTAAATATTGTGCATGCTTTCATATTGTGATTTGATAATAATGAAAATAAAAAAGACGAAAGAAAGACAAAAACAAAAAAAATCCCATTTAACGTCCAATACTCAAGTTAATGTATAGAATTCCTGAAAATGAAACAAAAATCTAACGATCAAATTTCGACAACCACCACAAAATGCTCCTATTGCAATTCCTAAAAACAAAACAAAAATTTGTTTCTTTGGACTAAAATGAAAAAGAGGAAAGAAAAATGAGAAATAAGAAGGCAACCAAGCACATCCCCTTCCTTCTCTTCTCTTTTTTTTTCGTCTTTTTTATTTTTATTATTATCAAATCAAAATATGAAAGTATGCATAATATTTACCAATCTTTCGGTGCTCATACAAGCACCCTTATCAAGGTAAAAAAAATATTTATTTTCAATTGACAAAAACAAAGCAAAAAAACCCCCAAAAAAAAAACAATTTTATTTTTTTTTACCTTGATAAGGGTGCTGTTTGAGCACCGAAACGTTGGTAAATATTGTGCATGCTTTCATATTGTGATTTAATAATAATAAAAATAAAAAAGACGAAAGAAAGAAAAAGAAAAAAGAGAAGGAAGGGGATATGGTTGGTTGCCTTCTCAGTTCTCATTTTTCTTTCCTATTTTTTATTTTTGTCCAAAGAAACTTTCTTGTTCTATTTTCAGGAATTCTATACATTATATTCTAAGGATTATAATTTGTTCTCAGTAGAAGATTCAACAAATTGGTTCTTTGTTAAAAAACTATTCTTCTAAATTAAAAATTTAATCACTTGGTTCAAAGTGACACTACTTTGGTAAAAATTCATTTTATTATTTAGAAATCCATCTATTTGGTTGAAAATGGAACTATTTTGTTGAAGATTCGATTTTTTGTCAAACATTAATTTCTTTCAACCGAAAATTTATTTATTTTATCATTGGTTGAAAATTGATCGTTTTTAGTTGAAAGTTTAAGAATTTGGCTCGAAATTTTTTTATTTTTTTTTTATAAATTTGTCTTTTCTTTTTGGCAGAAATTTAGCCTTCAAGATCGAAAATTCAATTACTTTGCTGAAAGTTAAACTACTTTGGTGAAAATTCATTTTATTATTTAAAGATCCATTTCTTTGGTTGAAAATTGAACTATTTTGTTGAAAATTTACTTTTTTTGTCGAGAAATAATTTTTTCAACTGAACATTTATTTATTCCATTATTGGTTAAAAATTTATCGTTTCTGCTTGGATATTTAACAATTTAATTGAAAACATTTATCTTCTTTTATGTAGAACATTAATCTTCCCGATCGAAAATTCAATAACTTTGTTAAAAGTTGACCATTTTTCTTGAAAATTGATTTTATTACTTGAAGATTCATCACTTTGACTTGAAAATTGAATATTTTGTTGATTCCTCTTTGTTGAAAATCAATTTTTTTCATGTGCAAATTTAGCTGTTACATTTTTTGTTAATAATTCATTGTTTTTATTTTTGAAATTCAACTATTAAAGATTTAGGAAATAAAAGTTTTGAAAGTTTAAATCCTGTATGAATTAATTTTACTTAAAACAGAAAAGATTTGTATTATTTCGCGACTTAACTAGGTAAAACTGGATTTAACTGAATTCAGATTCAACACATATTCCAAAAATAATAAATACTTGAAAGAAACACATTATGATTATACTTTGAATCAAATTCTCGAGTATTTTTTTTTCATTTGAGAAAATTGGTATAATATGAAGATTAGCGTTGAACTCTTTTCTTGAAAATTTATTTTTTGGTGAAAATTCATCATTTTAGTAGAAAATTCGTCTCACATGTTGAAAATTTTAATATTTCGCTAAGAAATCATATTTTTTTGTTTAAGAATAAGTCTTCTTCATTGAAAATTTAGCACTTGCATTTTTGGTAAAAAACTAATCTTTCTTAGTTGAAAATTAAAATACCTGGCTAAAAATCAACTTTTATCTGCAGAAAATCAATCTTCCTATTTTAGTTAAAAATATTAATATTTTAGTTGAAAATTCAACTCTTTGGTTGAAAATTCATCCTTTTTAGTTGAAAATTCAAGTAAATCGGTGGAAATTTATGTACTTTGTTGGAAATTTCATGGTTCAAATTTATCTACTGTGTTAAAAATTAATCTTTTTTTTTAATTAATCTTCTTGTTTAAAAAATTAACTGTTTGGTTTTAAATATTAAACTATTTTCTCAAGAATTAATAAAAGATCAATCTTTCAGAAAAAAATCAACCTTTTAGTTAAAAATTCATTTCTTCAGTTGAAAATTCGTCTTTTTTATTTGAAAATTCACGCATATGGTTAAAAATTCAACTTTTTCAGTCGAAAATTATTCTTTAAAAAAAAAAAAAACATTTTGGTTGAAAGTTCAGCTCTTTAGTTTTGAATTTTGAACTATTTTCTTGAAAATTAGTTTTTGTTATGAAGACTCTTCATTTAAATTGAAAATGCATCTCTTTGTTTCAAAAGTTAACTATTTCGCTACGCATTATTTTTTTGTTATATATCCACACACACACATACACACACACACAGACACACACCTTTTCTTGGAATTCTTTAAATTCCGCGAATTCCTTGAATTCCGTGAATTCCTTAAATTCATTAAATTCCACGAATTCCATCAATTCCATAATTTCTGTAAATTTCATGAATTATGCGAATTCCATGAATTCCGTGAATTCATTGAATTCTGTGAATTCTTTCAATTCCGCGAATTCATTAAATTTCATGAATTCGTTGCATTTTTAGAATTTCTTTAATTCCTTGAATTCCTTAAATACCGCGAATTCCGTGAATTCCATTAATTCTGTAAATTCCACGAATTCGGTGAATTCCATAAATTCCGTGAATTCATTGAATTTCTTGAATTCTGTGAATTCCTTAAATTCCGTGAATTCCTTGAATTTTGAGAATTATTTTAATTCCTTGAATTCGGCGAATTCCGTGAATTCCATTATTTCTGTAAATTCCATGAATTATGTGAATTCCATGAATTTTGTGAATTCCATGAATTCTATGAATTCCACGAATTCTGTGAATTCCATGAATTCTGTGAATTCCATGAATTCTATGAATTCCATGAATTCTATGAATTCCATGAATTCTGTGAATTCCATGAATTCTGTGAATTCATTGAATTCCGTGAATTTTTCAATTCCGTGAATTCCTTAAATTCCGTGAATTCCTTAAATTCCGTGAATTCCATGAATTCCTTGAATTTTGAGAATTCCTTTAATTCCTTTAATTCCTTGAAGTCCGTGAATTCCATGAATTCTGTAAATTCCATGAATTCGGTGAATTCCATGAATTCAGTGAATTCATTGAATTCTGTGAATTCCGCGAATTCCTTAAATTCATTAAATTCCATGAATTCGTTGCATTTTTAGAATTTCTTTAATTCCTTGAATTCCTTAATTACCGCGAATTCCTTGAATTACATTAATTCTGTAAATTTCACGAATTCGGTGAATTCCATGAATTCTGTGAATTCCATGAATTCTGTGAATTCCATGAATTCCGTGAATTTCTTGAATTCTGTGAATTCCTTAAATTCCGTGAATTCCTTGAATTTTGAGAATTCTTTTAATTCCTTGAATTCGGCGAATTCCGTGAATTCCATAATTTCTGTAAATTCCATGAAGTATGTGAATTCCATGAATTCTGTGAATTCTTGAATTCCGTGAATTTTTCAATTCCGTGAATTTTTCAATTCCGTGAATTTTTCAATTCCGTAAATTTTTCAATTCCGTGAATTCCATAAATTCCGTGAATTCCTTGAATTTTGAGAATTCCTTTAATTCCTTGAAGTCCGTGAATTCCATGAATTCTGTAAATTCCATGAATTCGGTGAATTCCATGAATTCCGTGAATTCATTGAATTCTGTGAATTCTTTCAATTCCGCGAATTCCTTAAATTCCGTGAATTCCTTGAAGTCGGAGAATTCCTTGAATTCCGTGAATTCCATGAATTATGTAAATTCCATGAATTCTGTGAATTCATTGAATTCTGCTAATTCCTTAAATTCCGTGAATTCCACGAATTGCTTGAATTTTGAGAATTACTTGAATTCGCGGAATTAAAAGAATTTACGGAATTCAAAGAATTCACGGAATTCAAAACATTCACGGAATTCAAGAAATTCACGGAATTCAAAGAATTCACGGAATTTAAAGAATTCACGGAATTCAATGAATTCACAGAATTCAATGAATTCAATGAATTCACAGAATTCAATGAATTCACAGAATTCACAGAATTCAATGAATTCACAGAATTCATGGAATTCCCAGAATTCATGAAATTCACAGAATTAATGGAATTCACAGAATTCATGGAATTTACAGAATTCATGGAATTCACGGGATTCGCGGAATTAAAGGAATTCTCAAAATTCAAGGAATTCATGGAATTCAAGGAATTCACGGAATTCAAGGAAAGGAATATATATATATATATATATATATATATATATATTATGTGTGTGTGTGTGCGTGTGTGTGTGTGTGACAAAAAAAAGAATGTGTGGCAGAATGGTTCACTTTTCAAACAAAGAGATGAATTTTCAATGTAAATGATGAGTCTTCATAAAAAAAACTAATTTTCAAGAAAAGAGTTCAACATTTTTTTATTTAGATTTTGAAATATGTCGCAAGAGTATCACGAAGATTTTGAGATAATTTGTTTAATTTTGTATGATTTAGAAAATTTCAAGAAAACTGAATTTTTTCAAAAAATATTGAGATGTTTTGAAAAGATAAAAAATTTATTTAAATTGTAAGAAGATTAAAAAATTTCGAATGATTTTTATTTGTAAAAATAAATTCTAAAAGAAAATCAAAACTAATTTCAAAATTTGTTGAAAAATTAATTTTAAGAGAATATTTAAAAGGATTTCAAAAGATTCCGAAAATTTCCATAAAAAAATATGGAAGACTTTAAGGCAATTTAATAATTTAACAAATTTTTTATAAAATTTTGAAAAAATCTCAGTGAAAAAAGATAAGACTATTTTGTTAAAACTTGGTATTTTTTTGTTGAACTCATATGGTTAAAATTTTTGTTTGAAAATTAATTTTTTGACCTGAACATTTAACTATTCTTAGTTGAAAATCCAACTATTTATTGGAAAATTCAACTATTCTGATAAAACTCTTCTTTTTGTTTAATTGAAATGGTTAAAAATTCTATTTTTTATTTTTGTAAAAAACATTCTTTAAACTGAAAATTTAAATGTTTCATTTTTGGTTAAAAACTTATTTTTCTTGGTTAAAAAATCAACTTTTTCCTTAAAAATTCATGTATTATGTTGAAAATTTGACTATTTGGTTAAAAACTAAACTATTTATTCAAACTATTCAGTCCTGCGGTTGTCCTCATGACAAGCTTTTAACAATGTATATATACATACCTTAGGTAACTTTCAACGAGGAATCGAACGGTGATCTTGAATTTGACCTTGAACACCATTTTCAAGATCATTTTAAGGTCACATTCGTGAAATTTCCCGCTCTTTTCGATTCTGGCACCAAAAATAGGGGTTCCCATTTGAAAAACCAAGGCTCACCTCAAAATTACCTTGAAAATAAGGTTCAAGGTCAAATACAAGGTTAATTTTTTTTTACTATTTCTGCGAGATTTCTACGAGGTCCTATGACAGCGTATTTTGACCTTTATTTGACCTGTTGAGGTCACAATAACCCTTGACCTAGATACATACTCAAACGTGAAATTTCCCGCTCTTTTTGATCCTGGCACCAAAAATAAGGGTTCCCGTTTAAAAAAAAACAAAGCTGACCTCTAAATGAGCTTGAAAATGAGGTTCAAGGTCAGATCCAAGGTCAACTTTATATTCCTCGTTGGGAGCTACATAGGACCTTAGTTTATTTTTTTTTACAACCCACAGAGATTTCTAGGGGTTTCTATACTTTTTCGCCAGCCTATATTTGAATTTTCAACTAAAAGGTTGATTTTGTAACTGATAAGAATAATCTTCTAAAAAAAAGATAATTTTCAAAGAAAGAGTTCAAAGTTATCTTTATTTATATTAATTTTCTCAGATGAAAAAAAAACTGGAGAATTTAATTAAAAGTATAATTAGACTGAGTTACTTTAAAGTAATTAGGGCACTTGAAATGAATAAGATAACATCTTGTATGTAACATGTTCAGAATACGTGTAGAATCTGAATTCAGTTAAATCCAGTTTTACCTAGTTAAAACGCGAAACAATACAAATATTTTCTGTTCGAAGTCAAAATTAATTCATATATGTTTTATACTTTCAAAACTTTTGTTTCTTAAATCTTAAATAGTTGAATTTTAAAACTAAAACCAATCAATTATCAACCAAAAATGGAACAGCTAAATTTGCAAGATAAAAAAATTGATTTTTAACAAAAAAATAAATTCTCAACAAAATAGTTAAATTTTCAACCAGAGAGATGGATCTTCAAATAATAAAATAAATTAAAACCAAAAACGTGAACTTTCAACAAAGTCGTGGAATTTCCAATCGAGAAGATTAATGTTCTATATGAAAAAAGACACGAATTTTCAACCAAATTGTTGAATTCCATTATTGGTTGATCTGTTTAACTGTTCCATTTTTGGTTAAAAACTTATCTTTCTTGGTTCAAAAATCAACTATTTGGTTAAACCTTGATGTATTTTGTTTGATAGTTATATGTGCCTCGATGGTAGATGTGGCCTATCGTATGTGAGGGAGGGGGGGGGGGGGGGGGTAGAAATTAGCGCGTATAGCAAGAAGTCTGTGAGCTGAGCGCTCGTAAGCTAGCCGCAAAGCGCGGAAATCCAGTTACTATCCCGGGTAAAGGGGGTAGGTTTTAGGGCGGCAGTAGTCAAGGTGTTTATGATTGGGGCCTGATGCTTCTCGCACAGAAAAGCGTCAAGGGGGGCCATTTACAGTATCTGTTCATGCTAGCTTCTCGGCGGGGTCAGAAAAACCCAGCTAGCGTTTTGCTGCCAGATGAGCCGCTGCCAGGCTAGAAAGCCACCCGTAGGCTGGGGCCGGGGAAGAGAAGAGGGTGAACTGTGACCTCACGAAAGAAAGGACCCGGCTGAGAAGCAATGGCCTCCCCTTGTCTAGCAGGGAGCTTTGTTGACCCACCTTATTTTTAGGGATGCGGGTTCGGACTAGTTGGAGGTGAGGCTAGAAGAGGAGATTCCGGCATGGAAAGTCGGGATCCTGTTGTGAACATCGGGGTCTCTTAGTGCATGAAGAGGCTAGAAGCGCAGGAGAGGAGGTGTCAGGCGACCCCTCAGTCGCAAGAAATAGGACTTCTTCACCCGAACTGTCGGTGACGAGTTCTCCCAGGATGGTATCAACCGGGTCAGCAGGCTGTAGTTTCCTCCACCGGTACCACTTCCCCGGGGTGGGAGGAAGCAGTCCCTTCGAGGTGGAGGGCAGGATGAAATCGTACAGCCCGGGGTGGCCCGTAACACCAGTAGAAGAGGCTACGAGGTAGCCCGGGTTTTCAGGGCCCCGCGACTGAATCAGGCTCGCTAGCAAGTGAAGTCTCTTTCTTGTGGTAGGTGGAAGGGTTCCCTACGGGATAAAGGGTGCAGCGAAATCGAACATTCCTGAGAAGTTGTTTCCGACGGAGGAGTCGGGTTGCTTATATGAGAACGGGGCTAGCACCAGCAGGGCCGGCCAACAGGGCGGAATGATGTTGCTGAATGATTAAGGTCTATTGATTATGGAGGTACTTGTTGTTCTGTTGGTATAGGGATGACAAAAAAGAATAGTAGAAGATAAAATATGGAAGGGAATAATAATATAAAATATTTGGAAAGTGAGGAATGTAGGAAGACTCACTCGTTTTCTGGTAGGTCGAAGGATGCTAGAGTTGTGAGGAGTGACATCTGTCACTGTTTGAAATAGATCGGAAAGAAAACTTTTACACTTTTAGGTTTTAAATTTTTGCTTTTTATTCAGAGAGGGTAAAGCGGACACTGCTATTCTCGGTGACTACTGGTGAGCAACTGACTCTTCGTCACGTCTACAGCCCGATCGTGGACGACTTCCGGCTCGAGTGCTCTCGTTAGGGTAGGAGAATGGCCCCTTCAAGCCCTCTCATTGGCCAACTCTCAGAAACTGAGAGCTGGGAAACATGGTGGGGAAGCCACCACGCTTCTACTCATCGTCCTCCATACGTCGAGCGCTCGAGTCTGAAATGCCACTATAAAAATATTATTTCTTCAACTAGATTATTATTTTAAATCAAATTAATAGCTAGTCCCTCCTTTAGCCTAGATGAAAATACACAATAATTGGATCAACTCTGAGAAAGAGAATACAAACATAAATATTATAATTAATCCTATTTAGACTAGTTTTTATATAAACAAGTGTTTGCAATAACAAAAGAATACAAATTCTGATAGTTAACCTAATAATTTCGAACGGCTGTAAAACTAGAAGAAAAATTGTTCTATGCGATATAGATAAACATTAACTAATCCTATTATGGGGAAGCTGTCCCGATTTGTTAAGACTTGCGTGGCGGATTATTTGAAAGGAAAAGAAAATCGTCGTCTTACAAACGTTACACTTGCTTCTTCGACAGTTTTTATGTTGAGTCTATTTTTTTTATTTTATGGAAATAAGACACGTTTTTTGAAACTGTTTTTAGAAAACGATCCTGTCGGTTGTGAACCTTGGCTATTTTTCGAGTGGCCAATGAGTCATGGGGAAAGAAAGAAAAGCGAGATAGAAAGGTGCAGACAAAGACAGAAAGGGTCACGTGAAAAGGAGAGGAATGGGTAGCACGGTGTCAGGGGTAAGAAAAGAAGTGGTGTTAAGGGAAGCAAAGAGAGAGAGAGAGTAAATTTGAGAAGAGGACGAAACAATGGTGAGAAGAATAAAAGTAGGAAAAGTGGTTGTGGATGTTGTATGCGTGTACAGGAGAAGAGGAGAATAGGGAGGATGAAGAACAATGATCAAATAGAGAAAAAGAAGTAGGGGTTGGTGCTGGTAGGGAGGGGCCTGAATCTGTGGACTGGGCAACGAGGAGGAGGAGTGTAGGATACAGAAAAGGAGGGCTTTATAAGAAACTCGAAACACAAGGAAACGGGGCGGGAGGGTAGGAGGCCACTCGACTTGTCGGGAGAGGCATTGAAATGTGGTGGTGCAAAGCGCGGTATGGGGAAAAGGGAAAGAAAGAGTGAAAGGAAATTAAAAATGGGCAGGTGGTGGAAGGAAAAGTTAGGAGAATTTAGAGAAAAAATGGAAAACAAGGATATAGGGCGTCTGGAAGAGGAAGGAGTAGACACGCTGCTAGAAAAACTAAAAAGGGAGTGATTTATAAGGTAAGGAAAGAGGTGAGACCAAGAGAAGAAGGAGAGCGGGTTAGGAGAGGCTGATGGGACGTTGGATGCAGGAAAAGTAAAGGAAGGGTGAAGGAGAATGTAAAAAAATGGAGGAAAGGGGGAATGGAAAAAGATGAACGTAACATGAGAAAGAGAAAGGACGAAAGAATGATGAGGGAAAAAAGACAGTTAGAGAAAAAGGGTACATCGAAGAGGTACAGAAGAGAGGTGTGGAGAGGAAAAGGGTGGCCGGAGGAATGGAAGACAGAGCTGGTAAAGAAGAAGAATTAAAAAGAATTTAAAAGAATTTAAAAAGAAGAGGGCCAAATGTTGGAGGAATACAGAGGTATCACACTCATGTCGGTGAGATACAAAATTTACAGGGAAGTCCTTTTGGATAAAATCCACCTTTATGGTAGAAAAGTCATCTTTCATGGTTGAAGCTTCATTTTTCTTTCTTTCTGATATAAATTAAAATCTTGTGTGGCTAAAATATCAACTATCGAATTTTGTGTTCAGAATTGATCTTTTTTGTTTAAAAAATAATATTTTTGTTTGAAAATTTGACTATTTTTTTAAAACGGTTTTTTGTTTAAATTAATTTTATGAACTGAAAATTTAACTAGAACATATTGAGTTGAAAATTAATCTTTTTTAACGCTAAAGGTTTAACTAGTTTGTTAAAATATTTTTTGTTAAAAAATTGAACTGTTTTGACGAAAATTCATCCTTTTGAATTAAAAATTCATCTTTTATGGTAGAAAATAGATTTTTTTTTTAAACTGGAAATCAGATTGAATCAAGAAAGTCTTCGCGTTTTTAACTAGTTGGTGCTAGTTTCAACTGAATTCGGATAAAAAAGGTATATAAATATTGGAAAATACCTCACTTATTTTGTTCGTTATCAGTTGAGCTCTTCTTGTAAATTCTTCAAGAAACAGGCTCCTTAATTCTTTGATAATGAGTACAACTATTGCTACTCTTTTTATAATCTCAGTACTTTTTTCTCACGGTATTGGTAAGTAGAAGACACAATTTAAATTGATAATTAAAGTACATTTTTTCTTGATTTTTGTAGTACCAAATAAAAGAAGTAAAACTGGCGCAATTTCTGTTGATATAACAATTTTTGAGTCATCAAACTAAAATTTTGATGGAATAATATATATCTTTGATTGGGAAATTATTTTATTTAGTTAAAAATTCCACTTCATGGTAGGAAATCTCATTATTTTGTTGATAATGAAACTATTTTTTTAAAGAGTCATATTTTCTTTGTCCGAAATTCTACCACTTGAAAAATCGTTTCATTTTTGGTTGAAGATTAATTTTTCAAACTGAAAATTTTATTATTCAATTTTTGGTTGAAAACTCATCTTTTATATTTCACAATTCAACTATTTCTTTAAAAATTAATCTTTTCAGTTGAAAATTCAAGTATATGGTTGAAAATTCATGTATTTTGTTTAATATTCATCTTTAAAAAAAAATTAATCTTCTTAGTTAAAAATCAACTGCTTGGTTGAAAATTCAGCTCTTTGGTTTTTGAATGTTAAGCTCTTTTCTTAAAAATCAATTCTTTTCTTGCAGATTAATTATCTAAGTTGGACATTCATCTCTTTGGTTGAAAATTTCACAATTTTGCTAAAAATTATATTTTTTTGTCAACAATTAATTTTGTTTGCTAAAAATGTAACTATTCCCTTTTTGGTAGTTTGGTAGTAAATTAACGTTTTTGTACAAAATGCATATTTTCGGCTTGAAAATTAGGAAATTAATTTTTTTATTTAACCTATTTTTACAATGATTTGCATATTTCTTTGAATTTAATTGTTCAGAAATTTAATAAAATTTATTTTTAATTAATTAAATGGACACATTTTTATCTTCTTAATTCTTCATTCAACCACCTTATCAAGAATTCTGTTTTTTGTTGTGTTCAATTGTTAAATAAATCTTTTTTTTCTGCGAAAAATTAGTTGTTCTCACTGAAAATTTGTCTTTTGGTAGAAAATTAATCTTCTTCGTAGAAAATCGTTCTTCTTGGTTGAAAATTAATCTTTTTAGGTGAAAAAATTATCTGTTTGGCAAAAAGTGCAAATATTTGGTATAAAGTTAAATTTCTTTCTTGAAAATTTAACTATTTTATTAAAGACATTGCTTTTGGTCGAAAATTTAACTGTTTTGTTGAAAATTTGACTTTTTAATCAAAAAGGAATCTTTTATGGTAGAAAATTTATATTTCTTGCTTGAAAATTCATCTCTCTTGCCTCAAAAAGAGCTTCTTTGTCAAAAAATCAATTCAAGGATTTTTGTTTAAAAAATTAAAAATAAACGAATCCCCTTTTTGAAAAATCACCTTTGAATTGAATCTCCATACCCCTCTATTATCTTTTTGGTTATGTCTGTTTTTGAAGAATTGATTAAAATTTTATAAAAAAATTATCAATTTTTAATGTATGACAAATATTTCGTAACTCAATAGCACATTAAAAATATGTCAGAACGATTTTAGTACAAAATCATTTTTGACTACAAAAAACTGATACGCTGGAATATTTGTTTGAATAAATTGTTCACAACAATTATTAAATTTTCCTTCAACATTCTAACTTCAGATTCGGAATTGGCAATCCAAAAAAACTAAACAAGGCTTAATTCGAGTTGATTTTTGTTAATTTTATTAGGTTTGTCGACTTTGAGCCACGGAATCGTTTTAGGCGCCACTGTTTAGGCGCGACCGCTTGGACGCTGTTGTTTAGGCGCGTGACGTTTAGGCGCCGCTGTTTAGGCGCGACCGTTTGGATTCTGTTGTTCAGGCGCGGCACGTTTAGGCGCAACAGTTTGGCCGCTGTTGTTTAGGCGCGGAACGTTTAGGCGCCGCTGTTTGGGCGCGACCGTTTGGACGCTTTTGTTCGGGTGCGGGACGTTTAGTCGCTGCTGTTTAGGCGCGACCGTTTGGACGCTGTTGTTCACGCGCGTGACGTTTAGGCGCCGCTGTTTAGGTGCGACCGTTTGGATGCTGTTGTTCAGGCGCGGGACGTTGAGGCGCGACAGTTTGGACGCTGTTGTTTAGGCGCGGAACGTTTAGGCGCCGCTATTTGGGCGCGACCGCTTGGACGTTGTTGTTCGGGCACGGGACGTTTAGGCGCGACTGTTTGGACGCTGTTGTTCAGGCGCGGGACGTTTAGGCTCCGCAATTTAGGCTCGACCGTTTGTACGCTGTTGTTCAGGCGCAGGACGTTTAGGCTCCGCTGTTTGGGCGCGACCGTTTGGACGTTGTTGTTCGGGCACGGGACGTTTAGGCGCGACTGTTTGGACGCTGTTGTTCAGGCGCGGGACGTTCAGGCGTTGGTCTTTAGGCGCGACCGTTTGGACGCTGTTGTTCAGGCGCGGGACGTTTAGGCTCCGCAATTTAGGCTCGACCGTTTGGACGCTGTTGTTCAGGCGCGGGACGTTTAGGCGCCACCTTTTGGACGCTGTTGTTTACGCGCGGGACGATGAGGCGCCGCTGATTAGGCGCGACCGTTTGGACGCTGTTGTTGAGGCGCGGGACGTTTAGGCGCCAAGACGTTTAGCCTCCAGATATTCAGGCTCTGCAAGGCTTATGCGCTCGACTTTTTGATGCGGAACGTTCAGCTGCCGGGACGTTCAGCCACCAGGTCGGTTGTTAGCTTCTAAGATCGAGGTTTTGATCTAGTAACCTGTAGCAATCATCCAAAGTCGGATAATTTTTCTCAGGAAGCGAATAAAAATTATTTGACGTTGGATAAACTATCTTATCGCGTTGTAAAATATAAACAAATAAATCTACAATTTAAAATACATCATTACAGGATTTATTCCTCCTCATTATGGATTCCAGGACCTAGAGTAGGTCACAACAAAATTCTAAATTTTTCATACAATTTATAGTAAATTATTAGAAATAGTGATTTACGCTGTGGAAAGACCCTGCCATTCACTTAACTATTCATGTGCAAAAAGGCGTTAGTTTCTTCAGTTGTTAGCATGCTTCCAAATCCAATAGAAATGATTCACACGGCCCTGAACGTTTACGTTCGAAGCTAGCGAAAGTTGCCTTGGATTTAAGTGAAGGCCGTTTAAGACCAGACCTGAAACCGCACATAACTGGTATTTACAGTGTAAAATTAAACGGCTTGGCACCCTAACATCCTGTCTCTAAATATCCAGCGCCTAAACGGCAGCCTTCAAACGGTTCTCCTTAAATGATGGCACCTAAACGTTCTGCTCCCGTCCCTAGAAGCCTATTTTTGCTTGATAAATATACTGACACTGACGTTCACACATCAATCAGTTTAATTGATTTCTCTTATTCTTTGTTTTAAGTTATCAATAAATTTGATACTCTACTATTATCTTTTTACAGAATCAAGCTTGCAGGTAGGGCGTCGCATTACTCCTATAGATGAGATACCAGGACTCAACGTTCCTGAAGGAGAGCCAATAATCTGGAATAATAAAATTATTGGAAAACTGCATTCTGGTGCCGTTTATCCACTCATCCAATATGGACGATTCTTCACTGTACTACACCAGCCCTCTAACTATGCTGAGCACGTTATGGGCATCGAATGGCTACTACTCATATCTCACTGGAATGATTCAATGGGCTACAATCAACGGATTATGCAAACTGCTTCACATGCGGTACAGAGAGTAGATTCAGCTACACAAGCCGCTATAGATCTTCGAGCTGTAAATGAAGCTCTGGGACGAATGCCTTCTTTTAATGCAGCAAATACGAGTACAACTGCTGCGCAAAACTCTGAACAGCGTGTAAATGATTTTCAACCCCTGCAACGAACGCGTTCTATTCATGTAGCAAATACACGTAGACCTGCTGCGCGAAACACTGAACGGCGTGAACATGTTTCTGAACGCCTAGGACAAGCGGGTTCTTCTAATGCAGCAAATACTCGCAGAACTGCTGCGCAAAACTCTGAACAGCGTGGAAACGATTTTCAACTTCTGCAAAGATCCCATTCTGTTCATGAAGCAAATATACGTAGGGCTGCTGTGCAAAACTCTGAACAGCGTGAACACGTTCCTGAACGCCTGAGACGATCAGGTTCTTCCAATGCAGCAAATACGTCTAGAACTGTTGCGCAAAACTCTGAACAACGTGTACATGGCTTTCAACCCCTGCAACGGATCCGTTCTTTTTATGGAGCACATATACGTAGGGGTACTGTCCGAAATGATGTACAGAGTGAAAGTGGTGTTGATGAGCAGGGTAGAGAAAACAATCGCAATCCAAATAAATAAGAGCATTTTACATACTCCGCGACCCAAGCACAGATCCAGAGAAGTGACCGGGAAGAAGCGACATTTCTAACCAATTTTATTCTAGCAATCATGATTTGCACGCTATGCGCGCGATCAGTTTCTTATGAGCAGTCAAATTTTCAAACATACATTTTCCAGAGTGGCTTCTACAAACACAAATTTCTGGTCATTACCCTGTTGCCGAAAATCTTTCCAAATCTTACAAATTTGTACTTCTAAACCTTCATACCTGAAAAAACTGTACAATTCACTTAACTACAAAATAAAGGCATTCAAAACATTAGATTATTTTATAATATTTCTTTAAACTGCAAAGAATGTCACAAAACTGGTGTTTCTGGCAAATTGTCCGACTCTGATGTGCTCCGCTCTGTAGGACGCTCGGTAGGACGCCAGCTGACGCCATCAGACGCCAGACCTACTCTCTTAGAACGAGGCTATTCAAACTCTATTTCTTTCTTGACTATTTTTGTCCAAAAAAATGGTCAAAGTAGCCGACTCGTGCACTTGAAATCAGACGCGGATCCAGAGAAGTAACCTGGATGGGGCGGCATCGGAGAATTTCATATACATAGAGAGCTATGAAGAATTAAATTGACAAATTTATAACCAAATTTATTTCAGAAATCATGATCATGAATTCTTGAATATAAATATTTCAGAGTGGCCTCTAAAAATAAAAACAAATTTCTGGACATTTCCTGGTTACCAAACATTTTCTCAAGTCATAGAAATTGAAACTTTGAAACGCTCATACCTGAAAAAAATTCTAATTCAAATATTCAAAAAAATAAAAGTAAAAGTAAAAAGAGTAAAAGCATTTGGAACACCAGGACATTTTTTATTATTTCTATAAACTGCAATTATCGAAATTATCGATTAATTTATTATTTTACATATTATTTATGTACATAAATTATCGAAATTCATAGAATTTATAAGAACTTTAATTGTTTCAAGGATTTGTTAAAGCTTTCAAATATTTAAAGGAAATTTAAAACATTTTAAAGACTTTAATTGTTTTAAGGAATTGTCAAATCTTTTAAACATTTGAAGGAAATTGAAAACATTTTAAAGATTTGCACTTGCGATCATGGTGAATTATGCAATTTGGAAGGCGCTAATAGACAATGAATATATCGAGGGCGCATCGTCTATGATCCAGGATATCATTGTTAGGAGTACGACTGAAGTGTGTGGTACTGCGGTTGTAGGAAGAATGTTTGGTGATTTTATATTATTATCAGATTTTTCAGGGAATATCATCAGATTTCATGTAATTTCAAGGGATTTCAACGAACTTTATATTATTTTATGGATTTTGAAGAATTTTAAAGATTTTTAAGCGGGTTTGAAGATTTTAGGGTATTTAAAAAGATTCCCAGGAATTACCAAGTGCCTAAAAAATTTAAGATATTTTAAAAGACTTCAAAGTATTTTGAATAGCTTAGGGAATTTCCAAGGATCACAGGGGATTTTTAGGGAGATTAAGAAAATTTGAAGGAATTTCCAAGGAGTTTTAAGGAGTTGAAAAAGTTCTATGCGGTTTTCAAGATCTTCCTAGAATTTTAGGGATTTTTCCAGGAATTTTATTAAATTTCAACGGATTGTAAAGATTTGAACTGATTTTATAATATTTCAAGATGCACAAAAAGAAATTTGATAAGATAAGGGGAACTTTGATAGGATTCTCAAGACATAAAGCGTTTTAACTTTTTGTTTTATTTCAAGGACAACAAAATTAATTTTTCTAGATTCATTTGCAAATATTGCAAAATTTCTCATTCTTTCAACATTAACAACAATTTGTGAAATTTTTGTTATTTGATAATTTTTTACTGTTGATATGAACAAAATAAAAGTTCTGTTGTAAGCACAGAGTTAGTCAGCATGAGAAATAGCAAGGGCGATCCCGCCTAGAGAGGTTTTTTTTAACGTGCAGGTATTGAACTATTCTGTACGAAATTTCTTTGTTTGTTGAAAATATGTTCTTTTTATCTAAAAATATAGCTATTTGGTAGAAAATTTACTCAAATACATTCAAATTTATTCAGAAATTCAAGAAATTGTTATTGTTTATAACTATTCTCACCTATATTAATGCTAAATAGTTGCGGTTTTCTCTTAAATTATTATCTTTATGTCCACTTTTTTTGTAGAGATAATAATTGATGCAAGTTAAGAAAAATTATTGTTTAAGTTTATTATTGTTAATAACCTTCTCTTAGAGTAATGCTAGAAATTTCTAAGTTTTTATAAAATTTTCAGCTTTTTTTTTTTACTTTTTATTTAGAAAAAAATCAATATTATTATTAATAATTATTCAAAGAATCCGGCTCGCAGTAACTACTTCAAAGAAAATTTACATTCAATATCATTCCTCTTGAATATTTCAAATATATGATTTATTTGAGAAAAGTATATTCGCAAAAAGAAACAGATTGTTTAAAATGTGATTCTCTCTATTGCTTATTTATGATTTGTTCATAACTGAAGAGCCGCAGCAGAAGTTAAATATTTTAGAAGAAATCGCAAATTTCTAAACATTGTCTGAGGGAAGATAGTTATAAACATTAATAAATTGTGTTATTTAATGAAACGAATGAAATAAAAAACTTTCTTTAATATCAGCCATGACAGGTGTATGCAGAATATTATTGATTATTGCACAATAAATATATCGAGGGCGCATCGACTATGATCCAGGATATCATTGTTAGGAGTGCGACTGAAGTGTGTGGTACTGCGGTTGTGGGAAGAATGTTTGGTGATGCGTGGTGGGATGATAAGATCCAAGCAGCCGCCCAATAAAAGGAAAAAGCGCATAGTTCAACATCACAGGCATTAGCGATGAGGAAAGAAATAGACTTGAAAATTATTTAATACACAAAAAGAGGAAACTAAAACTACTACTCAAGGAAACTAAAGATGAAATCAAACCAGAAGAAGAGAAGAAAATGCAAAACGACTTTAAAGGAAGCAAGAAACTGTTTTGTAAATGGGCATTTATCTATACGAAGGGAGGTAAAAGTATAGAGTTAGGCAGCATGAGAAATTCTAGATTAATCTATAAATCTATACCCCTCCCCCACGCCAATAATATTGGCCAACATAATATCAAAATTAGGACGTATCCAGAAGAAAATCGAAAGAAAAAGCAACTGTTTCACAGCCTCAGTTGACAAAGAAAGAGTTATTTTCCATTTGGTTACACGGAGTTTCGACTAGTTCAAACTAGATTTTTCAAGTACCCTTGGTAATTCCTCGTTTTTAACTAGTTTGATCTAGTTTTTACTAAATTCCGATAAAAACAAGATATAAATGTTGGCAAATGCCTCACTTATTTCATTCGTTATCAGTTACACTTTTCTTATAAATTCTTCCAGAAAGCAGATCCTTAATTTTTTTTTAATGGGTAGTACTATTGCTGCTTTTTTTATAACTTTGTCAGCTTTCTTTCACTGTATTGGTGAGTAGAGTGCACGATATAAATCAATAAATAAAGTACATTTTTCAGTGGCCTCATTAGTGCTAGAGTGATAAAGCGAGAGTGAAGCAGTTTCTCTGAAATAATTATTCTTAGATAAATATGCGTTGTATTAGTCTGAGCTCATAGAATTATAGATAAGAGAGGCATAAAAAAAGGAAAAATTAGATGTCACTGAACCAGACCAGCCTACCCAAAAACCCTGCATATAACAAAACTTATTTAAACAATTGAAAGTTAATATTCTTTTTATGGAAAGTTGCCTTTAATTAAAATGTTCTTACTTTACTCTAATGTTGAAAATTTGTTGCTTTTTTTGTTGAAACTCAGTTTTTTCTGCTGAAAATTGAATTATTTAATTTAGGTTAAAAGTTGATATTTTTAGTTAAAAATTTATATATTTTGTTAAAAATTTATGTATTTGGTGAAAAATTCGTCTCTTTGGTAGAAAATTGATCTTTTTTTCTCGAAAATTCATTTTTTCAGTACAAAATTTAACTATTTGGTTACAAATAATTCCACTTTGTAGGACGTACAAAAATTTGGTTAAAGATTTGTATTCTTTTGTAAAAAATAAATTGCCTTGCTTGAAAATTTAGTTTTTTGATTGAAAATTGAACTATTTTTGCGCAAAATTGACCTTTTTTGTTGAAAATAATTTTTTTAGTTGAAAATTTATTATTTAACTCAAAATTCAACTGCTGAATTTTTTATTGCAAATTTACTATTTTATTAGAAAATTCAACTATTTGGCAGAAAATTTATTTCATTGGTTAAGAATGTAAAAAAAGTTGTTGAAAATTAGTTTTTTCGATTTTTTAACTAAAAATTTCACTATTCTATTTATGGTTCAAAATTCATGTTTTTTAGTTGGAAACTCAACAACTATTACATTTTTTATTGTAAATTTATCTTTTACAGTTAAAAATTGGAATATTTTATTGAATATTTATGGATTTTGTTAAAAATTCGTTTTTTTTAGAAAGTTGATATTCTCAGGTCGTAATTCATCTTTTTGGTTAAATTTTTTTTTTCATTACAAATTATTCTTTAAATTTTTTTTAAATGGAAAAACCAAAGCAAAATAGTTTTTTTTTAATTATCACCTTACTAAGTAAAAAGTGGACAAAAAGTTAAAAATTTCAGAAAAAACTGCAAGTTTCTACCATTATTCTACGAGAATATTGTTATAAATAATGGTAAATGTTGAAAAAATTATTTATGTTAAATTAAATTGATTATTGCCTCGCTCTAACTAAAAAGTTGAAAAGTTTGAAAAAAACCACGAATTTCTAACTCTATTTTAAGAGAAAATTGCTAAAAACAATAACAAATTATTTAAAAAATGTAAGTAAACGTTTAATTATAAGTAGAAAGTAGTATTTTATGTATCAGAAACAATTTGTATCGGAAATCCGCGAAAAAATCGTAATTAGCACAAAAAAACTCGCAAAACCTAATTTTTCACTTATGGGGTTTTTTTGCGACCCCATAAAACAGACTTATGGGGTTGATATATAAAGCGTAATTTCCGATTCGTATTCTTTATCTAATTGTGAAGATAAATGTTGGGTTTCAACTCGATTCACCAAATATTGACGATTCTAAACCAAAGGACCCCGCACAAAATGTATTGAAAAAAGGTCTCAGTGGCTTTTGATAATTTTTTGATATTTTGTAGAACATGACCCCCGAACAAAAAATCATAATGACAAAACTCTGAAAAATTGACAGATTTTCATCAGTTACAGTTACAAAGTGCTAAGTGTTTCCAGTTAGCGTAGCGCCAGTAGCCTCCATGTAGCGTGAATGCTGGTCTAAAAGGGTACCTTTGGCGCGGTGCAGACGAAAATCTGTCCATTTTTCGGGGTTTTGTCATTATGATTTTTTGTTCGCGGGGCCATGACCTACAAAATGTCACAGTTGCAGAGTGCTAAGTGTTTTCAGTGAGCCTCGCGCCAATAGCTTCTATGTAGCGTGAATGCTGGTCTGAAAGGGTACATTTGGCGCGGTGCAGACGAAAATCTGTCCATTTTTCGGGGTTTTGTCATTATGATTTTTTGTTCGGGGGGTCATGTTCTACAAAATATCAAAAAATTATTTTACAAAAACATCTTTTTAATGGGAAATAGGTGTTAAACTTCATGGGGCTTGCGGAATCTCTGAATATCATTTGTTAAAAAAAAAGCATTAATTTTTTCAAGAATTCGAATAAATTTCCGGGCAAAATGCATGAAAATTGAAAAAAAAAATCCTGAGTCATTTTTGGATTTCCCTATTCTACCCCCCCATCCCCCCTTCCAAAAGTCATCACGAAACCTCTTAACTCCCCTCGCCCTGGCAGCGTAACGTAATTTTCAAACAGCCTTCATCTGTTTTGGTTAATCCTTAAACAAGAAAAATTTCTATTGTCTTCTTACAGAATTAAGCGCACAGGCAAGGAATCGCATTGTTCCTGTAATCGAGATACCAGGACTCAATGTTCCTGAGGGCGAGCCAATAATTTGGAATAATAAAATGCTTGGCAAACTGGATCAAGGTGCCGTTCTTCCCTTGATCCGAAATGAACGACACTTTACTATACTACACCTGCCCTCCAACAATCCTCAGCGCATTAGTTCCGTAACATGGCTAAGATTAATATCAAACTGGATTAATGAAATGGGGTATAGTCAGGAATTGATGCAAACTGCTGCGCAGGCGGTACAGGAAGTGCATTCTGCTATAGAAGCCGCTGAAGCGGGTCGGGTTTTGATTGAACCCCCGCGACGAGCGATATCTTTTAATGAAGGAAATGGGCATAGGCCCGCTGCAGAGAACCCTGAGCAGATACCTAGGCGTGACAGTAGGCTCCTGGAAGAAAGGGAGGGTAGAAGACGCAGCAATCATTTTCAAAAATAATAGCATATTACTTGCACCGTACCCGAAGGTTTGGGAAATTTGAAAATTAAGGAAGCAATCCTACGCAGACTATCTGGTCACCCGCTCTATCGACATTTTAGTGAACACATCCTGGTCATCGCTTGCATGAACAGAGAAGCATCGTTGGATATTCTGTCTTTACTTTCATGAAAAAATAATGTTAAACTACGGCATTCAATAAGGAACAATAAATGAATTTTTAAAAGGAAATTATTTACACCAAGAGCGATCAGGACCTCTGTGAATTTGACCCCTGGAAAATCGATTTTTTCAAATTTTCTTTTTGAATACGTTCCAGCAATTCAAAATATGGAAAAAACGATCCTAAGCAAACTCTCTGGTCACACACTCTGTCGATAATCTACTGGGCATAGCGTGCTCATCACTTTGGTGACAAGAGAAGCAGAATAAGATACTCTGTCTTCAGTTTCATAAGAAAATAATGTTAAACTACAGAATACAATAAAAACTAATGAAATATTATTATTATTTATTTATTTACTGATAAGATGCTTACCTCATCGACGTGTACAAATGGGTTGCTTATAACTAGAATACATTCTGATAGTACATGTCTTTAATCGAAGAAAAGAGAGACAAAGAAAAAAATATATAAATAAATTATATTGCCTGTTTAAGTCTCAAGTATCATATCTTCCCCTTTTGTGGACTACTGAGAGACCGTCATCCGTGAGGGCCGTGTGAGTGCAGTGGCACGTACAGGCAGGTGGGTGTTGTTCTTGTGAAGAAAAGCGTCGAGTTTGGCCATGGATTTCATTTCGGACTGCTAGGAAAGATGGAACATGGTCTAGGGAAGTGGGATGGAGAGAGAAATGGATCGTGAGACCTCGAGGGTAAACCCGCGATCAAAGAGAGAGAGCGAGCGAATGCGAGATCTCAGAGGTGAACCCGCAATCGCCGAAGAGGAAGAGAGAGAGAGAAGTAGAGAGATTCCGAGACCGCAGAGTGTAAACCCAGAATCACAGACAGAAAGAGAGAGAGACGAAGAGAGATTCCGAGACCACAGAGGGTAAACCCAGAATCATAGAAAGAAAGAAAGAGAGAGAGAGATTCCGGGACGACGCGACGGAGGGTAAACCCAGAATCACAGATAGAAAGAGAGAGAGAGGAAAAGAGAGATTCCGAGACCATGGAGGGTAAACCCAGAATCATAGAAAGAAAGAGAGAGAGAGAGATTCCGGGACCACGGAGGGTAAACTCAGAATCACAGAAAGAAAGAGAGAGGGGGAAAGAGAGTGTGACTTCGAGACTACGAAGTGTAAACCCAAAGTCACAGGAGAGAAAGGGAGAGAAGGAGAGGGAGATTCCAAGACCACAGAGGAATTCTGATTCTCAAATAACAGTTTTCTACAAAAGTCAAAGGGAGGTAAGGATAAACTTGCAAGCTCTCAGAGGATTCCAGTCTGGCGAGATCAGACTTTAGGGGATGATCTCTGTAAGTGTCGAGCATAATATCTTTGTTTAGCTTCATAGAATTAGCATCCAATGAGGAGCACATATTCCCCAACCCGCACTGGTCAAAAACTGTTTTAATTGCAGAAACCAGTTATATTCTGGTTTTGCATCTTTCTTGGTAGAGAAGCCGATCAATCTTCCAAAACACGTTTTAGGAAGCCTCCCCTCTGTCATTTCAAAGATTTTTTCCAGCCAATTCAAAGCCAGCTTCAAGATATCATATGAAAGTTGTCCGGAGCTTGTCTCAATCATGACCGCATAATTAGGGGTGTAGGGAGGGAGAGACAGTATCCTCTTATAAAAATTCGTTTGAATTTTCTCAACTGACTCATGATACCACTAAGCCCGGACTGCAATAGCATAGGAAAGGACGCTAAGACACAGGCTGCGAAACAGGAACCTTTTAGTGTCCCAAGAGTCCGCTTTTGACGAGAAGAGGATCCTGAGGACTGCACTTATAGCTGCATTTGAGGCACTTATCCTTTTTTTTCACTCGCTTTGGCAAATCGCCCCGAGCTGGAGAAAGTGGTACCTAGATTGCCATACGTCTGGACGATCTCCAGAAGTTCACCCTTATAACGGAAGTTATATTTTTTATGTTCCTCTGAAGGTCAACTGGAGAAGCTGCTAGTTCCGCAATATCATCCGCGCAAGCCAAAAAGAATAATTCCGTAAAATAATTAACCATAATCCCTCTGGCTCCATGATTTATTAGGTATTCCTCAATTTCACTTCGGAATGAAGCAAATACTATCCGACTCAAACTTTCACCCTTGAGGAGACCTAAGGTTGCCTCTACCGGACTGGTGTTCCCTTGAGTTGAACGTATAGAAACAGTAGCTTTCTAATATAGGTTAGAAATCATTTTTAACATTTTGGTGCTGACGCCCTTCTTCAGGTTTTTTTTTCAAAGGTGATGATGGTTAATAGAGGAAAATGCCCTTTTGAAGTCAACGAAGAATGAAAAAAGTTTGCCCCCTGGTTCAAAGAGACGTATTTGGATGATAGAAGATAGGGTGAGCATGTGATTCAAACAGCTCCTTCCACTCCTGAAACCAGTCATACAGTTAACAAGGGCAATCTCTGTATAATTTGAGGGATCTGTTTTGGAGCCGTTTTTGTGTATCATAAAAAGATGAATTTCTGACCAATTAGATGGGAATTCTTCTTCCCTCCAGATACTGCCAAACAAGCCCTGCAAGTATAGGAGCCAATTCTCAGGGAGATGCTTATAAAATTCATTGATAATGCCCCCCTACCCACGAGCCTTGTTCAATAAGCATTTTTTTAAACTTTCTTGAATTTCATTTTGTGTAACATCCGAGTCCAAAAGAGGATGAAAGACTTCAAACCAGCAGATATCTAACGCAGTACGAGGTGGATAAATTGCATTGGCAAATTCTTGCCACTCCGCTAAGCTAATATGACCTACAGTGGACGCTCAAAATCTAGAATTGCTAACCAGCTTTCAGAATGTCACGAAATTGTCAGCCAAAGCCAGGTCTTTAAGGAAAGAACTCTCAAACTCCTCACGCTACCTATCAATCACACAAAAATAGTGACGTTTCGACCCCTTGTAAATCCTATCGTCAGCGTCCGAGAACCCTGATTCTTCACACTTTTTTAAATCCCCCTTTAACTTACGGGGAAGATAGGAACATTCAGCATCCTACCAGGGTTTCTTTCTAAAGTCCCCTATATATTGTTTTTTAGTCAACTCCACTTCTTTCGCAATCTGAGTAATTGTAGCCGTAAGTTTATCATTACACTCATCGATATATGAGTTTTCCTGAAGGGTGACATTAGGAACGGACATCATGCCCTCGGTGTAGGCTAATACAAGGTGATTCTTCCATTTAGTCGACTCATGTAAGGAATTTACATTTAGGTTACAATTAGACTCCTCTTTACCATCGAAAGAGTTTCGAAATCCTCTACAAATTCTGAAGATTTAATGTTACAGGCAACGAGATCAATTACAGTATTACCCAATGGCTCCTGAAAGGGCAAACTTTTAGGGATATTAACTAATGAAATAAAATATACAATGGAAATTATTCACGCCAACAGCGATCAGGACCCCTGTGCAGTTAACCCCTGGAAGACCGATTCTTCCAAATTTTCTTTTTGGATACGGTCCGGAAATTTTAATTATTCAGAAAAAAAACAATCCCACGCAGACGTTCTGGTCACCCACTCTATCGATAGTTTATAAAACACAGCGTGGTCAACGCTTGGATGACCAGAGAAGCATCATTTTTTTAGAAAGACAATAAAACCACGTATTCAAATATATGTATTAAATAAATACTTTAGTATTAATAATTAGAAAATTCACATTGATTCTTAGTAAAACTGAAATATTCATGCTTCCCGAAAACCCGAAATTAATTCTGTATAAGGAACGGAGTCATCAGAAAAAAAGAGAAAGATTATCGAAGAGCAGAATTTATATATTAAAAAATTACAGATACAAACAGCGATAGTTTTCTTCACTGCTAAAAAAATGCAATAAATATTTTTAGAGTCGAGATTCTTCTGCCTTTTAGCATATTTAATTTCCAGGCCGCCTTCGCAGCCACAGCCTTGATGGTGAGGTGGAGGGACTCCATCCCTGTTATTGCCCCAATGCCATTATGGGTGTCGACTTTGAGGCACCAGTGACGCCTCTTAAAATCAGTCCCCTGATTCCTCTCAGTCGAGACTTCACAGTGGACAATTCGACCCTGGTCCACCAGACAACCACCGCAAAGGTTAGCCTGACTCGCAGGATCGCTGTGAAGATCTAGACAAGTGTCTGCTGCTTCAAGCCCCAGCGTTGCCCTATGGATATTCTGCAGAGCCATCGAGTTGCTACTAGCTTTTTGCACTTGTTTTGCAGGTGCTTGTTCCATGACAGCTTCTTATCTATGATGCATCTTAGATATTTATCTCATTCTTTGATTTCCAGTTGTTGTGCTCCCAATTTCAGTGTAATCGTGGTTGCCCACTTATACTGTCTGGTGAATTTAACCGCGTCTCTCTTACTCGGATTGGCCGATAAACCAGTCTTCTTGCACCAAGCATTCACTATCCCCTGTGCTTGCTGCATTACTCCGAAGAGCACATCCAGACGCTGGCCGCGCACGATAACCAATATATCGTCCGCGTAGCCTACGATGTGGAACCCTGTGGACAATGTCCCTGTGGACATTCCGATTCAACGGTTCCACATAAAGTGGTATCACCCTTTGTCGTTGTTAGGTTTCTGTTAGCCAACATGCGGCAGGTCCATTCAGGTAGTTGAAAGCTCCTTCGATATCCATGAAGGTCCATAATAATATCCGTAAACGTGATTAGCCCTGCAGGCGTGTTGTTCCTTCTGAAGTGGCCTACTTGATAGGACCTTGTCGCGGGTATATCTATTCATTAGTTTTTTCACTGTTTTTAGTAGGGAAGATGTAAGGCTAATGGGACGAAAATCTCTGCATGAAGTATACTCGATCCTGCCTGCTTTCGGAATGAAGACTACTCTCGTGCGTCTCCATGCCGTCGGAACATATCCCAGCGTTAGACTAGCCCTAGCAAGTCTCACGAACGGTCCTATGATGATCTCTCGCAGTCTCTGTAACTTTTGGAGTCTGGACCGGATATATGCCATCTGGACAAGGAAATTTGTAAGGGCTGAAAAACTTCAGAGCCCACCTGACTTTGGAGTGAGTAACAATCTCGATGGCTAGCCGCCGTTTCGGACCCATCTGGGCCACAGACGGCTTTGGTTGCCTTTGAGGTGTCGCTTCCTTTTCTCCAGATCTTATGAAGCCCGGAAAATGTGCCTAAATTGAGTGAGCCATGGTTTCCTCGGCCGACGCTGAGTATCCCCCGCCGGCCAATTTTAGGGTGCCGAGAATAGCATCCGAGTTTCTATAATGCAGCTTGTCCAGTCTACCTGCCTCTGCTCCTTTCTCCATGCGTTTGCAAAAGTTGGTCCAGCTTTCTTGCTTCGCCTTACGTATTGCACCGCTGTATTCATCCCTCACCATCGTAAATGAGGGACATAGTTCATCCGCTTGCCAGTACTGGCACGTCTAAACCTCTCTCTGGTTTCTGCGGCTTAGGGAGGTGGCCACATTGAGTGAGACACTCAATGAAGACCCGCTTGTAGGCCACAATACCAACGGAGGGCTGATTTTTGGTCGCTGTGCAGGCCGTAGGCCATTCCCGTCCCGATTCTAAAACTGAATATCGGTCCGGAGGGAACCTCGACCCAGGGATCCAGAAGGCCTGTGTCAGCTAGGCTTTTTCACCTTTCTACCATACTGCAATCATACATACCAAGAGAGCCCGTTTATAGGGACCCTTTCATCCATGTCCATACACAAGCAGGTCGAGGGTCGTTTGGCCCCCCCCGTGACACACGCTTAAGCCTCCCCAGCAGCTACAAGGTGTTACAGCCCCTAGGAGAGGATCTTTTAATAAAATGAATTTGAAAATTTTCAAAAATGTTACCATTACGAAGCTTCCTCTATGAGGAAGCAAAAAAGAGTTCTCAACCAGTTTAATTAAACCAAAAAAATTTGTTTGTAACCAGATGGTTAAATTCACTAGCACAAAGATAAATTTTCATCAAAACAAGATTTATTTTCAACCCAAAAAGACGAATCGTCAAAAAAATGCATACATTTTTCACCTAATGGTTGAATTTTCAACTCATAATGTTCAGATTTTCAACCAAGAATAGTGGATTCAAAAAAATATATACAAATATATACATTAATATACATAGTTGAAATTTCATCCAAATAGTTCAAATGGAATAAAAAATGAAATTAAATTGAAACCAAGAAAGATGACTTTGCTACCATTAAAGATGAAGTTTCAAGCAAATAGTTGAATTTTTAGTTTCAAAATGTACTTTTCAAAACAAAAACATTTTTTAGCCAGTTGAATTTCCCCCAAAAGATTTTTGACCAACTTGTTAAATTTTGAAGCCAAAGGGAGGAATTTCTGCAGCAGAATTAAATTTAAATTCAATTTTGAATTGAATGACTTGTGTGAAGAGGATTATTAAATTATTTCGCAATGCAGCTTGAAATGTTAAATAATATGAAATATGATTATACGAAATTTATGGTTTTATATTTCTATGGCTTATATAATGATAAAAAAAAGACGTCAGTAAAAAAATGTTACGCAAATAATACAAATTCTATTTCAAATAAGTAGGATAACGGCTTGTGCATATATAAATTGGTAGATGCCTCATTTATTTATTTCGTCATCAGTTGCTCTTTTTTTTTTAATTTTTCCATAAAGTGGCTCGTCCATTTTTTTATAATGAGTACCACTTATGCTACTTTTTTGATAATCATAGCAATTTTCTTTTACTCCATTGGTAAGTAGCATAACCGATATATTTGATTAATTTAAATAAATTTTCTATTAATTTTAACCGTGCCAGAGCCCGAAAGCAAGCGCCATACATATTCTTGGCATTCAAAAGCGAGGAAGGCAAAAGGGGCCGCCAATTTGCTAAAAATTCGGGTTTTCTTGAAGAAATGAGATTAATGACAAAATAGGAATTTTCTAAAATCTTGAAAATCTTTTTTATTTTGCATCCTTTTCTGAAAAAAAAATCTGAAAAACAGTTCACACATATCTTTAAGATCTCTCGCTCTTATCGCATGACCTTCCTCGCTTCGCCTGGCCTAGCGCGCATGCTCCTTTCTTTCGCCTTACTTCGCATTGTCAAACTTTACCTCCGCAGCTCATACCTAATACTTATCTACTATTCACAATATTTACATTTTACTTATATCTACTTCCTCTCCTAATTACACTCTTTCCTTCTGCATTCCTCTTCCTTCTTCCTTCTCTTCTTCGCCATCTAACCAAACACCCCCTTCAACCATGCTACTATCCATTTGTTACCCCTTTCATGCATCAATACCTCCATGCTTATCCCACTCCTTTACACCTCCACGAACTCCTCCGACCAGTGCTCCACTCTTGCATCCCCCATCCCGTACAATTCACATATCCTCTTCTCCCTAAAAAGCCAGAACCTCTTGAAACCCTCCATGCACCCACATCTCATCCTTGCTATGCACTCCTGACTACCTTTCTCTCGCTTCTCGCACAAATATTGCGATCTCTTCCTTGGCAAAATCCACCTATAGTTCCCGTTACCTTGACTCTCTTATTATTTCCTCTTCTGCTGCCTTCTCCCTCTCCATGTCGTTTTTCTTAACCATCTTATACACTTTCGTTCCTCGTGCATCCTTCTCACTTCGTCCATCTGCAGTCCATTCGTTCTCAAATACCTTTCCCTTTCAACCTTTAACTTCCCACTCCCTCATCGATTCTCCTTCTCCCACCATCACTCCTAAACCAGCTCAGTTCCCCCCTCTTTGAAAAATTTCTCCTCATATTTACACGCCCGACTTCGCGTTATAATCCCTTAACTCCTTCTCCCCGTCTCCCTCAGGACAACATAACTAGGCGTGTTTCTTGCCAACCCTAGTGTCCACTTTATACAACTCATCTGTATCCTATTTAGCTCCTCGCTCCTCACTAGTGAGTCAAACAATTTTATTGTCTTTCCAAAATCATCTGCGAATAACGTCTTTCCCAACCCCCACACTTGCCCTATCAGCACATTTGCCCTCCTCACTCTCTCTTTTATGTGACCATCCACTCCCCCACTTCTCCGAAACAAGAAGCCCAGGCACGCAATTTCTTTTACCTTCTGCACCGCCTTTCTCTTCCACTTCCACTCCCCTCCCTTATCCCTTCCACCTCCTTTCCTGAACACCATAACCTTGGACTTTTCCGCATTCAGCTCTAGCCTATTCTTATTCAGTTATCTTCTGAGTCTCTTCATCATCTCCTTTGAGGCCTCTTAGCTTCTTGCCAGCAAAACTATGTCATCTGCGTACGCGAATAACCAAATTCTAACCCCTCCTACCTTTACTGCTCCTACAACTCCGACATCTAGCTTACTTTTCATATCCGCGATTAATTGGCGGGTGCCAAGAATTGATGTTCTTACCCTAGTTGCATTTTCAACCACAAAGATGAATTTTTATACAAATAGATTAATTTTCCACCAAATCCTTGAATTTTCAAGCCTGTAAATCACTATTGCTCTGAAAATTACATATTTTTTCAAAAAGTGTTTCTTTAGATTATTCGGCTCCCCTTCTTTGGAAACTGTCCAAGTTTCCAGGACGAATAGCGAATGTTTTGGAAGATTTTGAATTTCAAGGTCAATTTAAAATCTGCATTTTCCTAGATTGTCCTATGAATCACTGTGACTCTGGAAATTACATCTTTCTTACAAAAAGTGTTTCTTTAAATTATTATCTTAGTTCCGACTCCCAAATTCTGGAAGCTGTCCAAATTTCCAGGACGAAAAAAGGATCATTTAAACTATTTTGATTTTCAAGGTGGATTTAGAATCCGAATTTTTTTATATGGTCCTAGAAATCACGCTGGCTATGGAAATTAAATTTTTTCAAAAAGTCTTTCTTTAGATTATTATCATAGTTGCGACTCCCATTTCTAGAAGATGTCCAAGTTTCCAGGAAGAATAGAAAATTTTTTGGGAGATTTTGAATTTCAAGGTCAATTCAAAGTCCGCATTTTCCTATATTGGCCTATAAATCAGTATGGCTCACGAAATAAAACTTTTTTTTCAAGTCAGAATTTATCTATATTAGCGTTCAAATCACTATTGCTATGGTAATTAAATCTTTTCTTGAAAAAGTGTCTTTTTAGATTATTGTAGTTCCGACTCCCCAGTCTGGAAGCTGTCCAAGTTTTCAGGACGAGTAGAGAATGTTTTGGAAGATTTTGAATTTCAAGGTCAATTTGAAATTTGCATTTTCCTATATTGGCCTATAAGTCACTATGACTCTGGAAATGACCACTTTCTCACAAAGAGTTTATTTAGATAATCGTATTTCCGACTCCCATTTCTGAAAGCTGTCCAAGTTTCCAGGACGAATAGAGAATGTTTTCGAAGATTTTGAACTTCATGGTGGATTTAGAATCCTTATTTTTTGATTTTGTCCTATGAATCACTTTCGCTATGGAAATTATATTTTCTTTCAAACAGTGTTTCTTTAGATAATCGGACTTCTGACTCCCATTTCTGGAAGCTGTCCAAGTTTCCAGGAACGATAAAGAATGCTTTGGAAGATTTTGAATTTCAAGGTGGATTTAGAATCAAAATCTTCATATGTTATCCTCTAAGTCACTTTTTTAAAAAGAGTTTCTTTAGGTAATCGCACTTCCGACTCCCATTTGTGAAAGTTATTCAAGTTTCCAGAACGAATAGAGAATGCTTCGGAAGATTCTGAATTTCATGGTCGATTTAAAATCTAAATTTGTCTTTGTTATCCTATAAGTCACTGTAACTCTGGAAATGACCATTTTTCCAGAACAAGTTTCTTCAGATGATCGCACTTCCGACTCTCATTTTTGGAAGCTGTCCAAGTTTCCAGGACGAATAGAGAAACTTTTTAATGATTTTGAACTCCAAGATATATTTAGAATCCGAATTCTTGTATACTGGTCTATAAAGCTCCAGACTCTAGACTGTAGGAATGACTTTACCCAGGGATCATTGAACACATAATTTAATAAGCTTCCCAACGATATAAAAAAGTATATTTTCATCAATATTATTGATAGCGCTATCACTGTTTGAAGTGAAGGCTACTTTGTAATCATTCAACTTTATACATTTGTTTAATTTTTTTACAGATTTAAGCTCACAGGCCGGTCATCGCATCATTCCGATAAACAAGATACCAGGACTCAATGTTCCTGAGGGAGAGCCAATAATTTGGGATAATAAAATGATTGGAATACTGAGTGGCTATGCGGTTCTTCCATTAATCCAATTTGAACGATTCTTTATGGTACTACTCCAGCCCTCTAACACTCCTCAGATCATTAGGGACGTTGAATGGCTAGTATTCATCTCCAACTGGTCTGAATCAAAAAGATATGGTCACCAGTTAATGAAATCAGCTGCGCTCGCGGTACGCAAAGTAAATACTGCTGTACGGCTTGCTCTAGAGCGTCAGGCTGCAATTGGACACATGGGACGATCGCGTCCTTCTAATGAAGCAAATATGGGTAGGGCTGCTTCACAAAGCTCTGAAAGGTTCGCAAATGTTCTTGAAACTTTGGGACAATTGAGTTCTTCAACTGGAGCAAATATGCACAGGCCCACTGCACGAAATGCTGAGCAGAGTGAAAATCGTTTTGAACCCCGGAGACGAGCGATTCATTATAAACGCGATAATGCACATTTTATTGACACACCCAGGCCTGACAGGAAGTTGCTGGAAGAAATGCAACGTAGAAGAAACACCCGCAGTTCAAAGAAATAATAGCATAGAAAATTGAAGAAAAAATCCTACGCACTCTCTGGTCATGAACACTATCAATCTTTTATTGAACACAGAGTTCACTTCTTGAATTGGAAAATTGAAGAAACAATCCTACGCAGACACTCTGGTCATCCACTCTATAAATCCTTTATGAAACACATAGCAAAGTCTTCGCTTGAATGAACAGAGAAGGTAAATAGGATATTCTGTCTTTAATTTTATGAAAATAATGTTGAACTACGGAATATAATAACAATTGATAGAATAAAATATAAAACAGAAATTATTTACGCCATCAGCTTTGAATGATCTTGAAATATATTATCCAAGTTCTTCTCCCAATTTTCCAATTTTTCCATCTCTCAGTTTTAGAGGTAATTTGTACCTTTCATGCAGGGCGCAATAAAAAGGTTTCTTTTTCTACTTTCTGATTGGATGGAAGCGACGGGAAACAACTCCAAAAACGCATACGCATACGCGTCATTAAGCCTCCATGGTCAAGGATAATTCTGCATTGTAGCAGTCTAGCAAGTCGCCCTTGAGTTGATTCGTCCACTCAATGTGGGCGTTCCACCGCGCCAATTTGTCGTCGTGTTTGCATCAAAGTTATTTTGGGCAACTCGAACTCTAGGGTGATCGGCACTGATTACCGACCCAATGTTGGGTGCTCTGCGCGTTCAATTGTTTCGAATCCCATCTGCAACTTTTTGATGGTTTGGTGGTGTCATTGTTGTTTCAACGAGCAGCTAGGGAAAGGGTTGGTCCGTCTTTGTAGAGCCCCGGATCCAAGGATAAGGCTGCATACTCGAAGAGATCACCTAGTATCCCAGTGTCACTGCTTAAGACACCTTAACCAGGTGCCATACAGCTTTTGGCACTGTTGTTGCGCCTCCGTATAGGAGTCATTCCTTCTGGACCATCCCTGGACGATGCCACAACAAGCCGGCAATAAAGAAGGAGAGGGGATACTGAGACCCACCGTGGGCAGGCAATCCAATATAGGAAGAACGATGCTTCAGGACAAGGAGAAACACCAATATCCAGGTTTGTTTATATTCCACAGATCTGGCTGAACTGGGTGACGAGCTTCATGAAGATATTTCCGAAGAATCCGACCTCTAGACTATCAGTTTTGGTGTGTATAATTCAGCAAGAGCTTTGGCGGATGCATTAACTCACTACAAAGATAGCCTAGTCAAGACAGTACACATCCCGCATTCAGTGTGTGGTTGACTACATAACATCTGGCAGGAACTTCACCGCCAAAGAATGGAAGTTCGCGCGCGAACTGCGGATCCGTTATCACATACTTAACAAGAAGCTGCTGACCATTAGGCAGCATATTGTTGACAGAATACGAGTATTATCTGACACTAGGAGAAGTCTAGAGCGGATGGAAAGGTGGGTCAGAAAAAAGAAACAGTTTTTCTCCTATCCATCTTGACTCTTCCAAGATCCTCCAGTTACTGTCGATCATCCGCCCTAACCAGACGATGTCAAAGCATTTTGGAGAGAAATCAACGAAGTTCACCATCCACTTAAAGAAGGCTCAAAGAACATAAATAGCTTCAAGGAACTGTGCAACGCCCTCATAACACCTGAAGAAGAATGCCCACCTATTACTACCGAGCAGGTGAAAAAGTATTAAGAGGCATGAAGAACTATTCCGCTCCGGGACCAGATGGTTCTAGTGGAAGAAGTTTCCTTCAACCCACCAGCATCTGGCCCGCATGTTCACCTCATATCTAAAGTGGGGAGAGCCTATTCCGAAATGGTTGGTGGAAGGGCGCGCAGTACTCCTTCGAAAGATGGGCAACTTAGCTCACCGAAGAATTACAGGCCAAGCACTTGTCTGAACACAATGTATAATATCTTCAAGGCTATCCTAGATAATAGGATTGTTCGGACAGTCGGACCTGTGTGACGAAAAATGTACGAACAACACGGCTCAAATAAAGGCGTAACAGGATGTCGGGAGAACCTGCTCATCGACAGATGTGTCTGAAAAGACGCAGCATCCTACCAGCGCTTCCCATTGATGGCCTGGATTGATTACCGGAAAGCTACCGATTTCACCTCCCGTAGACTTATCATCTGCCTGTTGGAAAGCTTGAAGGTTCAACCGCACATCGTGAGGTGCATATAGAGATTGATACCGCTGTGGAAAACCAGATTTACTATCTCATCTGGAAAACATTGTGTGACAACTAACACCGTCACCTTTGAGAGAGGTGTCTTTCAGGGCGATACCATGAGCCCACTTCTCTTTTGCCTCACATTGTTGCCACTATCTCTCACAATTCAACATTCTGAAAGGTACTCCTGCAGCAAACCTGGAAATTGAAAGCACAAGGTCACTCATGTATTTTACGTGGATGATCTCAAGATCTATGCTAAAAATCAAGAGCAACTACATCTAGCTCTAGACATTGACAAAGAGTACACTCAAGAGATTGCAATGGAGTTCGGGTTAGAAAAATGCGCCAAGGTTTACTTGAAGCGAGGAAAACTTAATGGCATCCCTGAAGATGCTGATCTCGTCGACAGAAGCGCTATACCACACCTTAGCGCTGAAGAGACCTATACATACTTGGCAGTGCCACAGAGCCGCATTCAGGACGTGACATATATAAAGGATACAGGCCGAAGCAGATACAAACGTCTTATCCGGCAGATTTGGCCTTCCGAACTGCCGGCGAGGAACAAAGTATCTGCAAGGAACATGCTTACCGTCCCGGTAGTTCTCTTTACATTTGGAGTGATTCCATGGACGAAGGACGAGATCAGATCCCTTGATATCGGACCTGAAAGGTTATGCACATGAACAAAAGCATGCGTCTCAAGTCTTCTGTTCCGCGACTCTACATCTCACGCCGTCAAGGTGGTCGCAGAATACTGAATCTTGAATGTCTTGACAACAGGGTCATTCTGGGAACAGCACATATAGTCGCAAATGGAAGAAACCCTCATCTTAAAATGGTCAGAAAGCATGAAGAAGTGGGCAAAGGAGCTTTTCTGTACAAAGCAGCGGAGGAGGCTGCTGAAACACTCGGCCTTGACTTCAATATCAGGGGTGAGGAAAATGCATCAAATCTTATCCATCTCGAGTGCTCACTACTGAAGGGCCGCATTGAGAATGCACAGGAGAAAAACTTTCGTGAACAGCTCCTCGACAAGAGGATGCACGGTATTTTCCACAGAAATGTGGAGGATCAGTTGACTTCGTATGAGCTAACGTTTGCTTTTCCTAAATCACCCGCATTGAAGTCGAGCATGGAGGGTTTCATTTTGGCATGTTGAGACGGTGTCATTTACACTCTAGTATACCCTCGCCACATTTTAAGCGAAGACATTCCCGATAATAGCTGCAGAGAGTATCATGCACATCTTGAGCATCTAGGACACATACTATCTAGTTGCCCAACTCATTCGGGAATGACTTACATCCAAAGGCACAATGCGGCACTAAGAGTGCTTTATCATCATCCCACTCTTACGGCATTAGCGCTAATACCTCTTCCCTAAAGGCTCCTAGGGAAATAGAGTCAATTGTCGAAAATAAGAAGTGCCGCATAATTGGAACTTCATATTCTTGACGATTGTTCCTTTAGCGCACTCAAGGCGTAACATAGTTCTCCTTGACTTCGAGAAGCGAACCATGTTCGTTATCGAATTTTAGGCACCAGCTGACAAAAACATCACAATCACACAATCACAAAGCTGCGGGCGAATATTTATATTGATACTCTGACTCATAAGTGGAAAAACAGGTTGAACGAAGGGATGATTCTCGAAATCATTCGATCATACGATCGATGGTGCGCGCCATCAAAAAATATTGATTCTGGTATCGTTACCGAGGGACTTCTTACTCGATCCTCTACGAGGAAGAAGCCTCTCTTGGTCGCTCATTGATCTACCTCTTATTTAAGACAGAATATTGAATGGAATTAGCGTTATTCGAAGGACGCCAATCTCAACGGATTTTCCTGGTTCGATTAAAACTTCCGTTTACTAAAACTGTCCAAATTCGTCAAAATTCGGATAGTTAGACGTACGTTTTTGGAGATGAATATTTTTTCAATTATTAAATGTGTGTGATCGTTGTAACGACTCTGCACTTCATTTAAGGATAGAGACCTGGTTGTGCATGATTGCATCATGAATTTTGGATTAAAAGTTTCTGGGGAATTTCAAAACCAAAAAAAATATAAATGTGTTTTCTCGTAACGATTTTGCACCGGAATTGAATATTAGAACCTCGGTCTGGGAGTAAATTTAAATAACGATAAAAATATACTTTCTTGTAACGACTTTGCACCTTATTTAATTATGAGAACCTCGTTGTGCAAGTTAATTTAACTTTAATTTTTTTTAAAGAATGGAGCCAGAAAAGAATTCATAACGACTTTGAAATTTATCTCACGATAATAAGAAGTTTTGATGTCCTATCAGTGTTGGAATCAACTTATATCGTTGGTTGCAATTTACTGCACAAAAAAAGTGAACGCAAATTAAACAAATCTTTCAATGAAAATAAATATCATTGAGATGAGTTTAAAATGCAAGACAACTAAAACTAAAAATTAATATAATTTTTGGTCAATGTAAAATCTCTTCTTATCAATTGTTTAAGGACCAAGCTTCTCCAATTTTTGATAATCCGTTTTTTTCATTGCTACTCTTTTTGTAACGTCAGCAGTTTTCTTTAACTTCATTGGTTAGTAGAAAACGCGATATAATTCAATAGTTGAATACAATTTGTAATAATTGAGAATGTTCCAGAGTAAGAAAGCACGATTCATAATTTTTCTTATCACGTAATTTTAGTGTAAATAACAATTATCTGAGTTAGAAGGCTAAAATAAATATTGTTACATAATTGATATGCGTCGCTTGATTCTTTTATTTCCTCACGCGTTTTCTATATTGAGACATAAAAATAATATTGATAAGAAAATCTCTTAGCTTCTATCTGAAATAATAGAATAAAAGCAAGGACAATATTTTTCATAATTGATGAAAACTGTTATCTTAATATCTGATGATTTTGCTTTAACAATATCAATCTGATACGAAAAATAAAATATAACAAAATTGTAAATCCTTTTTCAAATCTGTACCGATTTTTGATCAAATTTGCGAGTATAGCCTGAAGTTGTACAAAAGAATTTAATTTTGAAAATAGAATTATTTTGTATTGAAAGTAAAGATTGCCGGTGTAAAATTCCAACGAATACTGCAGTGCTAATTTGAATTTCAAACGGTTTGATTACTTAACATTTCTAGCGGACATATTTCATTTTTAACAAAATAGATGAATTTTCAAAAAAATAATTTAATTTTTAGCTAGAGAGATAAATTGTCAATTTGAATCGTAAAATTTCAACCAAATCAATGAATTTTCAAAACGAAGAATACTTTTCACCACAAAAGACGAATCTTAAACAAAAAAAGTTAAACTTTAAAGAAAAAGATAAATTTTCAACTTAAATTATGAATCTTCAACCAAAAATATGAGTTCGTGACAAAGTAGTTCGATTTTAAACCAACCAGTTGAATTCTACCAAACAGATGAATTTTCAACTAAAAAGATTGATTTTCTACCAAAAAGATGAGTTTTTAACAAAATAGTTAGATTGTCAACAAAAAAAAAGAATTTCCAACGGAAAATGTAATTTTTGATATTTCAACCAAAAAAATTTAATTCTAACCCAAAAAGAATGGAATTCAACAAAAAAAGACGAATTTTAAATGAAATAGTTGAATCAAGGGGGAAACAACTCTGGTAATCCGCTGGACCACTTGATGATCCGAACTGGTAATCCGGCGTAATCCGAGTAATCCGGCGTTATCCGGAGTAATCCGAAGTAATCCGAAGTAATCCGCGGTAATCCGAAGTAATCTAAGTCAATCAGAGTAATCCGGAGTAATCCGAAGTAATCAGAAGTAATCTAAGTCAATCAGACTAATCCGAGCAATCCGGGGTAATCCGAGTAATCCGAAGTTATCTGGAGTGATCCGATGTAATACGCAGTAATCCGAAGTATTATACGTAAATCAGAGTAATCCGAGTAATCCGAGTAATCCGCCGTAATCCGAAGTAATCTAAGTAAATCAGAGTGATCCGAGTAATCCAGGGTAATACGAGTAATCCGGCGTTATCCGGAGTAATCCGAAGTAATCCGCAGTAATCCGGTGTAATCTAAGTTAATCAGAGTAATCCGAGTAATCCAGCGTAATCCAAAGAAATCCGCAGTAATCCGAAGTGATCTAAGTAAATCAGAGTAATCCGAGTAATCCGCCGCAATCCAGGTAATCCGGCGTTATCCGAAGTAATCCTAAGTAATCCGCAGTAATCCAAAGTAATCTAAGTAAATCAGAGTAATCCGAGTAATGCTAGTAATCCTTAGTAATCCGGCGTTATCCGGAGTAATACGAAGTAATCAGCCGTAATCCGAAGTAATCTAAGTCAATCAGAGTAATCCGAGTAATCCGGCGTTATGCGGAGTAATCCGAAGTAATCCGCAGTAATCCGAAGTAATCTAAGTCAATCAGAGTAATCCGAGTAATCCGGGATAATGCGGCGTAATCCAAAGTAATCCGCCGTAATCCGAAGTAATCTAAGTCAATCAGAGTAATCCGAGTAATCCGGCGTAATCCAAAGTAGTATACCATTAAGCCATTTCCCTTTCAGGGTATGCGTGACACTACCCGATTTGGGTAGTGTTTCTAGGTGGATAAGTTTCTTGTAGTAAATAACTACAAGTTGGGCTCACCACACCCACGATGTGCCAACAGCACGCAGTATTCTCGAATGGTCACCCATACAAGTACTAACCGCGCCCAACGCTGCTTAACTTCAGTGATCTGACGAGAACTGGTTTTTTCAGCGTGGTTTGGCCGTTGGCCAAAGTAATCCGCAGTAATCCGAAGTGATCTAAGTAAATCAGAGTAATCCGGGGTATTCCAGGTAATCCGGCGTTATCCAGAGTAATCCTAAGGAATCCGCAGTAATCCGAAGTAATCTAAGTAAATCAGAGTAATCCGAGTAATCCGGCGTTATCCGGAGTAATCCAAAGTAACCCGCAGTAATCCGAAGTGATCTAAGTAAATCATAGTAATCCGAGTAATCCGGGGTTATCCAGCGTAATTCAAAGTAACCCACAGTAATCCGAAGTGATCTAAGTAAATCAGAGTAATCCGAGTAACCCGGAGATATACGGAGTAATCCGAAGTAATCTAAGTCAATCAGAGTAATCTGAGTAATCCGGGGTAATCCAGCGTATTCCAAAGTAACCCGAAGTAATCCGAAGTGATCTAAGTAAATCAGAGTAATCCGAGTAATCCG
>CAKNYM010053131.1:923720-971618 GCA_932195095.1 Andricus curvator | reverse complement strand
CGAATAATAAAATTCCCGAATAATGGAATTTCCGAATTATGAAATTCACGAATTATAAAATTCCCGAATAATAAACTTCCCGAATTTGAAAAATCCCGAACAGTTTATGTTATCACTGAATTGGAAAATTCCTGAATAATAAAATTTCCGAATAATAAAATTCTCGAATTTGAAAAATCCCGAACAGTTCATAATATTACTGAATTGGAAAATTTCAGAATTAAAACTCGGAAATTTTCTAGTTCGGATATTTTAGAAATCGACAGTTTTCTGTCGGGTATTTTATTATTCGAGAATTTTATTACTCAGGAATTTCCCAATTCGAAAAATTCTCGGAATTATCTGAATTTCTTCAATTCGTGAATTTCCCAATTTTCAATTTGGATTTTTGAGGTCTTCAGAAAATTAAAAGAATTCTTAAGATTTGAATAAATTCAGGAAATGTAGGGAAGAAAAATAATTTCAGGAATTTAGATCAGGGAATTTAGAATTTTTGAGGATTTAAAAATATTCCGAGAATTCGGAATATTTAAGGAATTCAGAATATTCAATTATTACAGGGAACTCGGAGAATTTAAGACCATTTTGGAGAATTCCAGGAATTTAGAAAAATTAAGAATATTTAAAAAATTCAAAAGGATTGAAGGAATTCAGGAGTTTTGAGGATCCAAGGAATTTCAGGAATTCCGAATATTTAAGGAATTCAGAGAATTCAAAATATTTAGCGATATCAGAGAATTCAAAGATTTCAGGAATTCAGAATATTTCAGGAAATCACGAAAATAAGGAAACTTCAAGAATTTTTGAGCACACAGGAAATTCAAAATATTCTAAGAATGAAAGGGATTCAGAGAATTTAAAGAATTTCAAGAACTTAGAATAATCAAGGAATTCAGAGATTTGCAGGAATTGACAGTATTCAGGAAATTCAGGATATTCAAGGATTTCTAAGAATTTATAGAAATTAGAAAATTCCAGAGAATTTTTTAGAATTTTTAAGTAATTCAGGGAATTCGAAATATTCAAGGAATTCAGAAAATTCACGGATTTCAGAGAATTCAGAGAATTCAACGATTTCAGAGCATTCAAGTAATTCAGGAATTTTCAGATATTCGGAAAATTCAAAGAATTTAGAGTATGTAAGGAATTTTTGGAATTCCGAATATTTACGGAATTCAGCATATTCAAGGATTTCAGGGAATGTGGAGAATTTCAGGGAATTCAGAGCCTTTAGGGATTCAGAATATTTAAGGAATTGAAGGAATTCACAGAAATTAGGAATTTCAGAAAATTTCATTGATTGGAGAGTGCATATGAAATTCAAGGAATTTCAGGAATTCCTAATCCTGAAGAAATTCAGGGAATTCAAAATATTCCAGGATTTTAAAGAATTCAGAAAAATTAAGGATTTTAGTGAATTTGAGGAATTCAGAGATTTTCAGATATTCAGAAAATTTAAGGCATTTAGAATCTTCAAGAAATTCTCGGAATTCTGAATATTTAAGGAATTCAGTAGTATGACGGATTTGAGGAAATCTCCGAATTTCCTATAATCCGTCATACTACTGAATTCCTTAAATATTCAGAATTCCGAGCAAATGAAAAATAAATAATCACAAAAAATTTTAATTTTCAAATTTTTAACAGTTTCTCAGCACCTTATTAGGTTGCAAAGTCAGTACTATAAACTTAGCATTATCTTAAACAATGGTAACCACTTAGCAAAAAAATTTTTTTACATTAATCCGCAGTTAACAAAAAGATTGAAAAAATGGGTTGCAAATCGAGATTTTAGTCCTAGGCCCTAAATAGAATTATTATGTAAGTTTGCAACTTTATTATACTGTTTTCCAAAAATTTTTTATCAAAATTTGCTAGAAATTGAAAGAAAAACTCGAAATAAAATTGAATTGAAAAAGTCTTCGGGTTTTCACAGAAGATCTTGGTAATTTCGCTTTTTTAACCAGCTCAAGCTAGTTTTAACTGAGTTCGGGTATAAATAGTACATATATTGGCAAATGTCTCATTTATTTTATTCGTTGTCAGTTACTCTCTTTTCGTAAATTCTCCAGTAAATAGACTACTCTATTTTTTGATAATGAATACCAATATCGCTAATTTCTTTATAATCTTAGCAGCTTTCTTTCACTTTATTGGTAAGTAGAATACACGATATAATTCAATAATTAGGATGAAATTTTTTGTGATTTTAGTAGACACTTTAACAATTTATAAGTTACTTCATGCTTTTTTGGGATTTTTGATGTTATTTATTTAAATTATAGAAATAATGGTGCCGACATTTTTCGCTTTTCTACTATTTTCAAAGCTGAATCAACTTCTGTTTAAATAACAATTATTTTAGCTAGCAGGCTGAAACAAATATTGTTAGATAAATATCACTTCTATTAGCTCGACCTAGTAGTCTTTTACCGCTAAGATAGGCGACCGGAATAATTTTTTAAATATAATTATCTTGAAGTACAAGCTCAAGCACTTAATTTGAGCCCTGCTAATAGTTTCTATTACGTAATTTTGAATTTTAAAAATCTGACTTCAGCTTTAATATCAGCAATACGAAATATCCTAACTTTTTTACTCAAGAGGGGTAGTGAGGTTAGGGAAAATAGAAGTCCCCACCCGACTTTACCCCGTAGTTTAGCCGACTTCACCCCGTAACTTTGCCGAATATTCTCCGTGCCCAAGCCAAATTTACTCTCTGCCCTAGCGGACTTCCCTCCAGACCCTACATGACTGTACCACATTCCCTAGCCAACTCTACCACGTACCTTAGCCGATCTTGTCCTGTACACTAACGGATTTTATCTTGTATCTTACCTGACTTTACCACGTACCCTACCCGATTTCACGAGAATCCTACCCGACCTTATCCCGCTTCTTAGCCAACTTTATCCCATAACTAAGCTGACTTTAGCTCATACCTTAGCCGACCTCATCCCGTACTCAAACTGACTTTATTCCGTACCCTAACCGATTTTACCCTGGACCATAGCCGACCTTATCCTGTACCTCGCTGACACTACCCTGCACCTTATCCGACTTCTCCCCGTAGCTTAGCCGTACCCTAGACAAATTTACTCTGTACCCTAGCAGAGCTCACTCCGCGTCCTGGATAACTTCACCACGTATCCTAGCCGATTTTCCTCAGAAGACTATCCGAATTTACCCCGTACGGCAGCCGACTTTACCCAGTAGCCTACATTACATTGCTGCATACCTTAGCCGTGTTTACCTCGTACCTTTTCTGACTTTGCCCAGTATCTTAGACGACATCATCCCATAACCTAACCGAGTTTACCCCATTGCCTTACAGAACGCATCCCGTTTACCCCGTACCCTAATTGACATTATCCCGTACCCTATCCGACTTTACTTCTACCGTAGCTGAATTCATTTCATGCCCTAGTCAAATCTATCTTTCACCCTGGACGAATTATCCCGTCCCCAAACCGATTTTGTACCGTATCATACATAACTTCAGTCCGTACCCTAGCCAAATATTGTTTGTACCCTAGCGAAGCTTACTCCGCATCCTAGATAACTTTACCACGTATCCACGTATACAGCAGCCGACTTCACACCGTTTCCTTGTCGAACTCATCCAGTACCCTAGCTAATCATACCCCTTATCCTAGCCGACCTTACTCCGTACTTTAGAAGACCTTACCCCGTACCCTAACTGACCTCATCCCAGATCCTATCAGACTTGACATCTACTCTAGCGAAGTTCACCGTGTGCCCTAGCCAAATTTATGTTGTAGCCTAGCCGAATTTACCTCGTACATTAGACAAGTTTACCTCGTATCCAAACTGACATTATCCCGTACCCTAGCCAACTTTACTTCTACCGTAGCTGAATTTATTCCGTTCTCTGGCCGAACCTATCTTTTACCCTAAAAGAATTCAACCGTCCCCAAGCCGATTTTGCACCGTATTCTACATAACTTCACTCCGTACCCTATCCAAGATTACTCTGTACCCTAGCGGAGCTTACTCCGCATCCCAGATAACTTTACCACGTATCCTAGCCGACTTTTCTCAATACACTATCCGAATTTACCCTGTTGAGCAGCCGACTTTATCCAGTATCCTACATTACATTGCCGCATACCTTAGCCGAATTCTCATCGTATCTTTTATGTCTTCACCCAGTGCGTTAGCCTACCTTATTCAGTAACCTAACCGACTTTATCCTGTACCCTAGCCGACTTTACCCCGTTTCCTTGCCGAACTCATCCCGTGCCCCATATCCTAGCCGACCTTACTCCGTACTTTAGATGACCTTACCCCGTACCCTAACTGGCCTTATCCCAGACCCTATCAGACTTGACATCTACTCTAGCCAAGTTCCCTGTGTGCCCTAGCCAAATATATTCTGTAGCCTAGCCGAATTTACCTCGTAATTTAGATGAGTTTACATCGTACCCTAACTGACATTATCCCGCATCCTAGCCGACTTGACATCTACCGTAGCTGATTTTTTTCCGTTCCCTAGCCGAATCTATCTTTTACCCTAGAAGAATCAACCCGTCCCCAATCCGATTTTGCACCGTATCATACACACCTTTACCCCGTACCCTAGCCGACTTTACCCCGTTCCCTTGCCGAACTTATCCTCTACTCTACATGACATTGCCGCATACCTCAGCCGAATTCTCATCGTTTCTTTTCTGAATTTACCCAGTCCTTAGCCGACCTTATCCCATAACCTAACCGACTTTACCCTGTACCCTAGCCGACTTCACCCCGTTCCCTTGCCGAACTCATCCCGTACCCTAGCTAACTATACCCCTTATCCTAGTCGACCTTACTCCGTACCCGGATTGACTTTAACCCGGACCCTATCAGACTTGACATCTACCTTAGGCAAGTTCACCATGCGCTCTAGCCAAATTAATTCTGCAGCCTGGCCGAATTTACCCCGTACTTGAGATGACTTTACCCTGTACCCTAATCGACATCATCCCTTAACCTAGCCGACTTTGCTTCTACCGTAGATAAATTTATTTCGTGCCCTAGCCGAATCTATCTTTCACTCTAATCGAATCAAGCCGTTCCCTAGCCGATTTTGCACCGCATCTTACATAACATTACACCGTGCCCTAGCCAAATTTATGGATTTGTCCGTACCCAAGCACATTAATTCGTGCCCTAGGCCGAGGAGAGTGGCAGAAGCAATGTGGTGAAGGAGTAGAAATAGTGGGGACGAAAAGTGAGACGTTGGGTTGAAAGCGGTAAAGGGGGTGACTAAAGGACAAGTGGGGATTTAGGGAAGAAGTAATGGAAAAAGAAGGGGAACGTGAAGGAAGGAAATTAGAGAAAATGGTGGGAGGGGAATTAGGGAAAAGTGAATGGAGGAGAAATAGAGAAAGTTAGGGCAAGTAAGGGTAAATTAGGTGAATTATAGATAGAATTATAAATGTGGGAGATTGAAGGCAAGTGAGGATGAGAGGAGATAAGGGGGCATAGCAAACTGTACTATTTTATTTGTAGAATTAAATTTTGATATCAGTTTTATTCTCACGCACAGAGTTAAATATATTGTTAAAAGAATTTATGTTAGAAAAATGGGAAAAACTGATTTTTTAAATTCAAAATTCTATTTTAATGAAATGTTCTCACCCCAATATTAACTTTTTTGTTATGTCTATTACTATGCCCGTGGGTCTTGACATATTAAAGAATTATTTATAATTTTATAAATTGGTTATTAATTCTCAATTTGTGACACATATTTTGTAACAGAATAGCACTCTACAAATAAATCAGAGTGATTTTAGAAAACAATAATTTTGGTCTACAATTAAGTGATACGCTGAATTATTCGTCGAAATAAATTGTTTATAGAAATTATTACGTTTGTTGGCCTGTTAACTTCAGATTCGCAATCAGCTCCCTCGAAACCCCTGAATACCACGTTCCAAGCTAATCCAATAACTTTTTGAACAATACTTGTCCGCCATATGGGATCCGCCATTTTTTTCAAATTTAGACATTGTTTGCGGAATTCGCGATCAAAAACATTATATTAGGCAAGATTATAGTTTATTTTTGTAAATTTCAATGAGTTTGTAGACTTCAAACTACTGGATCTGGTCTCCAATCCTACTGTGCGGCGTGACGTCCCTTGGAATTTACCTAACTTTGCCTGATGGATGAACCGACACTGATGTTTACACATGATTAATTTTTCCTATGTTTTGTCTTAATTGATCAACAAATTTGATGAATGTCTGGTATCTTCTCACAGAATTAGGCTCACAGGTAAGGAATCGTATTATTCCTGTAATCGAGATACCAGGACTGCACGTTCCTGAGGGAGAGCCGATAATTTGGAATAATAAAATGCTTGGAAAACTGCATGAAGGTGCCTTTTTTCCCTTGATCCAAGATGAACGACACTTTACGATACTACACCTGCCCTCTTACAATCCTGAGCACATTTTAGGCGTGGCATGGCTAGTATTCATATCTAACTGGATTGATTCAATGGGGTACAATCAACAACTTCTGCGAACTGCTGCACAGGCGTTAGAGACAGTGAATTCCGCTATAGAAGCTGCTCAAAATCGTCCAGCTGTAAATGAATCCCTGGAACGATCGCGTTCTTCTAATGCAGCCAATATGCGTAGGACTTTCGCGCAAAATTCTGAACAGGGTGAACGCGTTTGTGAACATCTGGGACGATCCGGTTCTTCTAATGCAGCCAATATGCGTAGGACTTTTGCGCAGGATTCTGAACAGCGTGTAAATGATTTACAACCCCTGCAACGATCCCGTCCTATCCATGAAGCAATTATACCTAGGGTTGCTGCGCAAAACTCTGAACAGCGTGAACACGGGTCTGAACACCTGGAACGATCGGGTTCTTCTAATGCAGCAAATATGCGTAGGACTGTTGCGCAAAACTCTGAACAACGTGAAAATGATTTTCAACTACTGATACGCTTGCGTCCTTCTCATGAAGCAAATACGAGTAGGGCTCTTGTACGAAACCGTTCACAGAGAGAAAACGCTGCTGATCCTATAGTCCACAAACCCTGGCCTGGCAGGCATCAGCTGTAAGAAATGCAACGTAGAAGAAACAACTGTAATTTAAAGAAATAATAGTCCGTACATATTCTGCTACCGAAGCTTCGGCAAATAGGAAAAGTAAATGAACAATTTTACGCAGACTATACTGTCAATCCACTCTATCATTCCTTCATGAAACACATAGCGAATACATCGCTTGGTTGTTCAGAGAAGTCGCGCAGAATATTTTATACCTCATTTTATAAAACGATATTGTTAAACTACATCATATAATAACAATAAATAACATAAGATATAAAACGAAAATTTTTCACGCCACCAGCCATCATCAGATATGTCTCCACAGATGAGGAAGGTAGTATTAGACTTAAAAAATTTGTATATTGTATTATGTGTACACTCTGTTCAGCTCCTAAAGGTGCTTTATAGCCCTGTGAGCTTTTTTCTCAATAAATTAAATTAAATCAGAACATCGTAGGAAAACCTCAGTTTGTTCAAATCTGAGAAAAGCAAGGTTTTTTTCATAAAACAAATGAAACAAACAAGGTCATTATGAAATCGCTTCCTATAATGTGAAGTATGAATTTATTTTTCATTTCTACTGTCTTGAATGATTGGTAGGAGAAGAATGAAGCCAAAAAGATAAATTTTTTAGAAGACCCGAAAAGTTGAAGTTTCAAACAAAAGTTAATTCTGAGCCATGAAGATTAATTTTCTACCAGACCAGACGAATTTTTAACAAAACAGTTACATTTTTGACCAAAAAGGATGACTTTACCAAAATAGTTTATTTTCCCAAAAATTCACTAAACTTTCAACAAAATAGTTGAAGTTTTAAATAAAAAAATAAATTTTCAACCGAAGATAAAATAGGTGAATTTTCCGTTTAGACAATTACTTTTCTACAAGAACAAAATGAATAATCAACCAGTTCAATCCAAGAAGACGAATTTTGAAGAAAATAGATAAATCCTCAACCAAATAGATTTTTCATCATGGAAGATTAACTTCCTACTCAAGTTGACGAATTTTCTACAAAATATTTAGGTTTTTAAACTGAAAAATTCTAATGCTTTATAAAACAGTTAATTTTTAATCCGTGGGGGAGGATTTTCAACGAGAATATTGATTTTTAATCAAGAAAGATTAATTCCAACGAAATAGTTGATTGTTAAAAAAAACGAATTTTTTCAGTCATTTTCTATTTTCTATGATTCCTCTGAATTTCCTGGAATCCTTAAATATTTCGAATTTCCTGAATGCCTGGAATAATTTGAATTCCCGAATATCCTTCGATTCCCTAAACGCTCTGAAATCCCTAAAATTCCACAAATTCCGTAAACTCCTTATGGTCTAAATCCCTTGAATATTCGGAATTTTTGGAATTCCTTGAATTCTTGGAATTCCTTGAATTCTCTGAATTTAAGAAAATATCTGAATTCCTTGAATTCTCTAAAATCCTTGATTTGTTGAAATCTTGAATTTCCTTAAATCCTTGAATATTCTGAATTCCCTGAAATATATTGAATTCCTGGAATTCCCTAAGCTCTCTCTAATCCATGCAATCCCCAGAAATCCTTTATATCTCTGAATTACATGAGGGATCTAAAATCCCTAAATATCTGAGAATTCTCTGAAATTCTTAAATATCCTAAATTCCTTAAATATTCGAGAAACTCCTATATTACTTGAATATTTTAAGTTCCTTGAATTATCAGAATTTCAGAAAATCTGTATATTCTGAATTCCATAAACGGTCTGAAATTCTCTGAATTCCTTAAAACCCTTGAATATTATGAATTCCTGAAATATTCGGATTTCCCAGAATTCCTTGAAAATTCTGAATTCCTTGTATTCTCTAAGCTCCTGAAAATCTCTGAATTTCTAAAATTCTCTGCAATCTTTGATTTCTCTAAAATCTCTAAAATTCTAGAATATTTGGAATTTCCTGAATACTCTCAACTCCTCAAAACCTCTGAATTCTTTAAATATTCTGAGTTACTGAAATTCTTAAAATTTTTCTCTGAATCCCCTGAATTCCGACAATATTTTGAATTCCAGGAATTCCTTAAATTCTTAAAATTCCAGAAATTATTTGAATCCCCTGAATTCTCTGTGTGCACTGAAATCCGTGAAATTCTCATAATGTCCTTAATTCCTTAAATATTCTGATTTCCTAAACTCTTCAAATTTTCTGATATCCTTGAATATTCTGAATTCCTGAAATATTCCGAATTCCTGACATTCTTCGAATTCTCTAAATCCCTTGAATTTCTTCAATTCCTCTGAATTTCTTTGATATTATAAATTTTCTAAACTACCTCAATTTCCCAAATGCTCTGAAATTCTCTGTAAATCTTCAATATCATGAATTTCGTAAATATTCGGAATTCTCTGAATTTTCTAAAATCCTTGAAAACTCTGAATTTCCGCAACTCCTTGCATATTCGCAATTTCTGAAATTCTTTCAATTCTCTAAACCCCCTGAAAAAACATTGTGAAATTCCATAAATTGAAGAAATTCAGATAATTTGCCGATTTTTTTCGACTTTAGACATATCTGAGAATTCGGAGATATTCGGAAGATTTGAAACAAGTAAAAAAAATTCAAAAAGACTTGAAGAGTTCAAAAGTATTCCAAGAAATTCAAAAGTGTGAAGAGTAATTGAAAACTGAATATTTTAGAGGTATGTTTCCAATTTTTTCAAGACCATTTCCACATTATTCGGCGAAAATATAAGTAAAAGTTGCCTGAAGAATAAAACCATGCATCTAAAATTATTTCAATTTTTCATGCCTAAACTTTACAATTTATAATTTGAATCATTCTAATTTTGTTTTATATTTGTATATTATTAATTGGCAATGAAATTTTATCCAAACACGAAAGTTTTTATAATTTCGTATTTCAACTAGTTCAAACTAAAATAATAGGAAAGAAAAGCAAGGACAATATTTTTCATAATTTATCAAAATTTCTATCAGAACTATAAATTAAAATTGTGAATTTTATTTTTAATCTTAATGATTTTTTTCTAAATAACCGATTCTCGATGAGAAAAGCTGAGATAAAATCAAATTGTTGAAAAAAAGTGAATCTAAAACTGTTCAGAAATTTCAAATCTGGTTTTTAATCCAATGATTTTTTATTAACAATATCAATTTCTGGTATAAAAGTCCCATTATCTTGGCCGCATGGAGCGCTATGTAACTAGTTGTAACGTTTCGCGCTTTATTTTAATTATTATAGTTATTACTGATTTCTTTTTATAAGAATGTTAAGTATTTTCCAGAAATATTATCAAATATTTTGTTTTGGAAGCTCTAAAATGGCGAAATGCATAAATTTTTGTTTGGGTTTCCTGAAGGTGGGCCATCAAGCTCCTCCGATCCAAATACGTATCAAAAATTTGAATATGACGCACATAACTGCCTAAATTACGACTAACGGAATCTTCACGGTGTTGTTGAAATTATATAAATTTCTTTCAAAATGTTGTTGTCCTCTGAGTTATATGCATGTGACTATCCCGATTTGTTCTAAAAGAAAAGAAAAAATAATCTAAGTAATGTCTATTTTTTTTGGCTGGGCTCAGTCTGACAATCATTGCCAGAGCCAAAAAAAAGGTGCTTCAAACGTGATTCCATTAAAGTGTGATATAATTTCAAAATGTTGTAAATTTAGTTGAGCATCATGGCTTCATTTTTATAAAAAATTTAAAATTGAATTATTGTCGCACGTATGTGGTATTTTCATCCAGAAATTCCTTAGAGCCACAATACGAGCGAACCAATATTGCAGAAATAAAGAATTTGTAGATTCCAATAGCTTTGCCATATATAGCAGAAGAATCTTGGGCGAGCCAGGAGACGAGGGAACTAATCTCAAGGAAAGCTTTAGATGTAATTACTATGCACCTTGCTACAAACGTGCATAAGAAATATTTGAGAAGGCAAGTGTTATCTTCATTCATACACTCTTACGAGCCATAATGCGGGCGAACCAACATTACAGAAAGAAAAAAATGTATGAATTCAGATAGCTTTGACATCTATAACAAAGGAATCTTGGGCGAGCCAGGAGACGGGCGAACCAATCTCAAAGAAAGCTTTTGATTCAATTGTTATAAACCTAGATACTATTATTCTCAATGATATGATTAAAATAATTAAATGAATGCATCCATGCTTATAAGAAACACCAATCACTATTTCACAAAAAACTATCACAGTTTCCTTGGTTGAGAAGAGAAGTGGGTTCAAATATTATTTAAGTTGACATATTAACAGCACTGCCTTCTGAGTCTAACTATGAGCACTCTCCTCTGGAGCACAAGCCGGAAAGTGACCTCGTGAGAACGAGCGTCGAGACCTGAGTGTCGAACGATCTGGGACCCGTCTCCCAGTGAACTCGCTCTCCCTGTGCGTTGAGCGTGCTATGCCGCTATTGGTTGGTAGTCCCCACTCTGCTCGATGGAGGGGGTCCTACTACCGCTTGATTTCTGCTCTGCTCGCTAGATTCAATTACTATGCTATACTATAAGACTAAAACTATACCTAAATTCATAACGTGAGTTTCACTTGCACGTTAGGATTATGGAATATATCTACACGTTACATGGTTGAATCCATAATCCAATTCACTCATGGTATAGCCAAAAAACGTCCCATTTTCGTTCAAATCGCGCATACCAGCTCCGCGGTCATGTTCGTTACCATTCAGCACAACCGCCAGCTGTACATTTATTCAATATGGCGGTGTGGCTGGTATCGTTGCTGATTGGCTGCAATTTTGTTTACTTGCGCGTGGCTAGACCTGATGTGAATTGGATCATGGTTGAATCTATCAATTGGCGTCACTGGTATATTCAGTTACGCTATTTCAGTTTAGTCACTTACTGGTTCACCCAGTTAAAGTGGAAAAATCACTGGTTTATCAGTGGTAATTTGAAATACGGATTCAACCATTGACAATTTCACTGGTTCAGTTTAAGCTTCATATCTTTTGCAGGGGCTACCAGGCCAGATATTGCTAATGCAGCAAATCATTTTGCTAGACGGTAATTTCAACTAAAGATGGTCGGATAACCGTTAATAGAATTTGCAGGTATATTAGAGAAACCTCAGAGGTAGGTTGCCGATGCAAGTTTGAGAGATTAAGGATATCGAACTTCAACTGGTGGATACGTGATAAAAATATTTGGTGATTCAATGGCTTACAAAAGTCACGAACATATGATAGAGAGTCATGGAGATTATGTTTAGTCATGCATAGAGAAAGTATGAGTATAGTATGCATAGAACCAGACGTAGAAATAGAAAAAATTTAAAAGTAGATGGAAAAAAACAATTTTAATTTTTAAATATGAATAATAAAATAGACATCAGGAAGAAAATTTATATAGAACTAAACGCAGAATAAGGGAAACAATTTTCCGACTGAAAAGATCGAATTTTGAACAAAGTACATGCAATGTCATCTGAATAGGTGAATTTTAAGCCAAGAAATATGTACATATTCAAACCAGAAATGAACTAGTTCAATTTTCAGTTGAAAAATTAATTTTCACAAAAAAAAACGAATTATCAACGCAATAGTTAAATTTTCAATTAAAAAAAAATGAATTTTTAACGGAAATTATGAAACTTCAACTCTAAAAAATCGGTTTTATTAAAATAGTTTAACTTTCAACGACAGAGACGAGTTTCTTCAAAACTGTTGAGTTTCCCAATCAAAAAGATGAACTGTCGACAAAACATTTGAATATTGACCATAAAATTGAACCAAGTAGTTAAATTTTCAGTTAAAAGAAAAACTAATTTCAAACTAGAAAAATGTGTTTGCAACTGAAATTAAATTTTAAACTAAGTTGATTATTCATTCTTAAAAGATGAATTTTCAACAAAAAAGTTAATAGTTGATTTTCACCAAAAAATACTTTTAATCAAGAACGTTTGAAAATGAACCAGTGAAGACTAATTTTCAACAAAGTATTTGAATCTCTAACTAAACCATATTGATTTTGAACCAGACAGTTGCGTTCTTAACAAACAAAAAAATTAAGGTAAGACGAAAAAAGATAAATTACCTTACGTAATTTGAAACCCTATTTGTTTCTCCGTTTATTATAGTTTCTTAAATTTATGAGTATAACAGTTTATATTAATAATAATATTATTAAATATACTACTAATATTATTAGGTAAATTACAAGTGATACCGTTACAATTATCTTTTAGTAATTTGCAGAAATTTCAAGACAATTCACGGAATTTAAAAATATCTCAAGGGATTTGCAATTCTATATGATCTTCAAGGACTTTACAAGTTTCCAAATTTCGATGGCTTTTCAGAGATTTAAAAGATTTTGAACATTTTCAGGAATTGAAAAAGGGTACCAAAGATACCAAAGGATTTCAAAGAATTTAAGGGAGTTTAGAAAATTTCAAAGAATTTCTAGAAAACTTTAGGTCGAAAATCATTTGGAATGAAATCTTAAGAGACTTCTAGGGATTTCTACGGATTATATGGGTTATCCCATTTAAAATATATTTTGCTCGTGTGCGTAAATAAGATTTAAATTGATTTATTCTGTATTAAAACCACTTCATGATGGTTCCAATGCACGAATTTTTAGCATGGTATTGTTTTCGATTTTCAAAATTCTCTTTTTCGATCTATCCTAGTACTTGTTAGTATCACGAGTCTGTAATGCGCTGAAACGCTTGAATAATCTGCATATTGCTCTTGCGAAGATCATTTCGATCTGTCTGCCTGAGTAACAGCTTTGTTGTAATTTCTCGCTGATGGTTTTATCCGAGCTGCAACAAAAAGGAACCCCTCTTGCTGAAAAGGAACCCAAAATGGTGAATTACTTCGGAAGGAAACTATATTTGGACATCCAAAGGAACTCAATTTTAATAGAGCCTTTTTTCAAAAATATCAGGTTCTGTTCAAGGTCTCTAAGGAAACCCTTTTGGGTGTCTACAGGTCTCTATCTGAGCTTGAGTTCTAAAAGATACAAACTTCTATTTAAGTCGCAACATTAGTGAACCCGTAGTATTTTCTGTGAAAAATAACACACTTGAGCTTTTCTTGTATTTTTCCAGGACTGCGTTCTGCCATTTAGAGAAGAAGGAAAAATTTTCGAACGAACACCCGACTAATTCTAAAGGTTATATTGATTATTTTCCGAGGAAAAATATTTGAACGTTAATTCGAGTTTGTACCATTAAGGTACTCCGAGCACGAGCGGTGGAGAGAGACGGGTGGATGACCGCAACATACTTATACCACTGTCAGGACTCCCGTGCTCGGAAGTGGTACGAGTCGGACTGCGGTCAGGCGCATTCTCTTTCGGGGTGTACCCACTCAAAAAGTCAAAGTTGTCCGATCTAAGTTAAACGTAAACAAAGTGTTGTGCTATTAGATAGTAGTTTATGGGGAAAAAATTTTGTCATTCGGATAAGTACTGACCGAGGGGGAGGGGGTGAAAGTTTTGGGATTTCGTGGATATCGTCTATTTAGGCGATTTTTAACTCTTCTAATAGCGATGAAAAAAATTTCGTCTAGTACACACTCGATAGGGGGTTTCACTCTCTTTCGATTGGTCCTACGCATTTTGTCCGAAAATAAATATTTGACCTTCAAAAATGAAGGTCAAAAATAAATTTGACTTTTTTTCTAAATAAGACAGGTTTTTTTGTTGTTTTTAAAAGAAAGCTTAGGCTTTTTCCAACAAGACTATGTGGATTGGAAAGTGGAATTCAAATTTTTAATTTATGATAATAAGCGTTGAGTACTCCGGTACGCGCATGATGCTGGCACTAGATCCCCGCGGCGCACCATGGTGCCTTCATGGTATTGTTTTTACGAAAAGTAAAATTAAAGATCCAAGATTTTTTTATGCTAATCTCTGGTATTCTATCTGCTTTTCTTTCCGCCTTTTGCTTTTTAGTGACAGTTGTTTTCACTTTGTTTTCTAATTTTCGTTTCTTCGCTTTTGGGAAGTAGTCGCATTCCGTGGCTCAGAACAATTTCTTCAATAGAAGTCTCCTATCTCCAGTAGGTATAGATGCATGGTATTTCAAAGTCCCTTTGATTGCCACTGCAGTATCAAATCTGCTTTTCAGATCTTTAGCAGTGGCTTCGTGATCTTCCTTGCTACTAAAAATGATTTCAGTTTCCTTGCAGTACTTCTTTGCCCACTGAAATAGGGATAAAGCATCTAGGATGCGATCTTTAGCGGAACATTGTAGGCTAAACCTTGCTGAATTTCGTTTAATATTCGCCCCTATGCCATCACATGCTGTCTTACCATAAGCGGTAGGATGGTAATGCCACTCAGCTGGAATTCCGAAATCTGCCTTGTGAGCTAGGATATTAGCAAAATCGCTCTTGTTTTTAAAATGATGACCTGCTCCGTCTGAGACGTAATAAACCTTTTGGACTGCAAAATTTGCCTTAAGATAATTCACAATTATCTTCTGGTACTCATAAACGGCAACAGTGTCATGACTCAAATTGTCCGATATGATTGCCATGCTTTTGTGCTTGAGTTCAGCATCTTTTACATAGTAAATGACTACTGTGAATATTGTGATCTGATCATTAATTCTGTGGAATCCTTGCGCGGAGTTTTGGACCACAAACTTGAAGTTCTCGGCGAAATCAAATGAGATAACGAATTCCCCATTTTTCAAAGTTATATTTAGATTTTTGAAAAATAATGACTGCTCTTTAGCCAGGAAATGACGGGTCCTTAGCTTCAGCAACGCTTCTAAAATTCATCAACATTCATGATCAGCGTTTTTAAAGTGCATCTGTCAGTCTGCAGCCAAGAATCAAATTTGATTTCTTTCAAATCCTCCTCATCAAAAGCTTGAATTAAATTATCTTTAATTTTAGTAATACTGGGGCAATTTTGGCATTTTCCTAATTGGCAAGAACTTGTTGCATCAGGGCCCACAGTTAACTTCAAACAATCGCGATAACCATCCAAAATTAATTCTGGATCGTTCTTTAAATATTGCATGTTTATTTCTTTTAGCATTAATATCACGTTTTCATGGTGAACACAAACGCATACTGTGTGGGTACCGCTACTCCCTGCCAAAACGCAATGTTTCCGTCTGAGTTGTGTGAATTTCGTGAAGCCTATTTTCATATCTTTATATTCTGACTGGAATTCTGCATACAATTAATTTAAATTGCACAAAATCAATCTTTTCTGAACGAGAACTTTCTTGTCACTTACTCGAACAGACAAACAATCCTTCATTCCAGGCTTTAAGCGACTCATGTCGTCACGCTCATGAAATTTATATACGAGATCTTCAGTTTCAAGACCCGAAGGTCTTCCTCTTTTTCGCGTAGGCAGAGTTAAAATCCCATTGTTAGAAACTAACTTTTTCTCATTTTTAGCTTGTCGTTCGGATGTTTTGAATTCGACCTCATGATATTTGTCATTGCACAGCGTAACATTCATCTCCAGTTTTCCGAAGGAGAAGTCTGGGTCGTCATCATCATTTGGCATGATTTTTTCATTTGACATGAAGATTTCATTAGTTTCAACAGCATCAACGTTTTCATCCGCTCGAACATCAAAACGAGGCTATTCGGTGTCATCTAAATTTGACACTGGTATTTCTTTCAGTTTACTCAGCTTTTTCCTACATGAAGCACAAATTTTTAGTTCTTCAGATAGTGTTGGAAATCTCCTTCTCGAAAGGATCGAAGCATTTGTTAGCCCATTTTCTTTGATTATTTTCGCCTTTTTCAGGGGTGATAGCCAGTAAAAATTTGGGTTGAAAAAGAGCAAAGGGCGGGTAAGGTAGCTGAAGTTCGAAAACTGCTTTTTTTTTTCTTCAAATTCTATTTTATCTTAAAAGTAATATTTTAATTTCATATGTAAGTTAAAAAATCCAAACTACAATAAAAGTAGAATATATGGCGATATTTTTGTGCCGTGGGTATTTCTCAACTTTCGAAAATATAAATAAAAAAATCATATAACAAACCTGCAAAGTGACACCGTTTTAAAATGCAATTTCATAATAAAATATAAGGATGATTAATGCTTCTCTTATACCGTAGATGTTTGTTTTCACTTTTGAGAATTTTTAGTGCTTTGTCATCTAGCGGTTGAAATTCGAATCTCATCTCTCTAATGACCGCGGTCTTCATTTCTTTCCTATAATAACCTGACGAGCAACAAATCAAGAACAAGTGACTTCCGAAAATACATATCCGTTGATTTTTTAAGCAGGCGTCTGATTGAAATGTTTGTTATTTATCAACAACTTTATGTGACGAAAGCTGTACTAGACAAAATTTTTTTCATTGCTATTAGAAGAGTCAAAAATCGCCGAAATAGACGATATCCACGAAAATCCCAAAACTTTCACCACTTCCCCATCGGTCAATACTCACCCGAATGACAAAATTTTTTCCCCATAAACTACTATCCAATAGCACAACACTTTGCCTAAGTTTAACTTGTTGGATCGGACAACTTTGACTTTTTGAGTGGGTACACGTGAGAAATAATGCCCCTTTGGTAGGTAGAAACCTGTTCTATTCTATTTATTTCATAAATTTATAATTTATTAACCAGAATTTCAAAGAAAGATGAAACAAGAATGGATTTCATTATACTGGGACACTATATTAGACTAATTAAGCGACGAGGAACAAATCTCTTACAGGACCGATCTTTTAATGTATTAAGTACGTTAGGTTTATATTAACAAAAGCCTTATCACAAAGAAACCGAAGTTCTAGTGGGGATGAGAACTTTCTTTTATGAGACAAATACACTTCTCTAAACTTTCATAAAAAAAGTTCTTCTGTCACCACATTACAGACATTGAGTATGTGCACGTCGACCCTTGGAATAAGTGTTGGTGAGAATAGAAATATTGTACCTAACTTTAGCATTGGGCTGATGGTAAAATAAGTAAACATTTTAATTTTCGTGTAATCAATGACGTTTTCATCAATAAAGATTTCTTCCTCTTATGGTCATCATTTGCAAAACCAAAGGTTGAAACCACGACAACATCCTTTATATTTACTAGGTCTAAAAATAAATTAAGTCAATTTTAGAGCTATTAGCAGATGATTCTTTAACTCGATTCCGCATTGCACAAGATTTAGCAGGTTTGTTTCAGTTCTTTTGTAAACACTCAAAGTTAAAATTTAAACTGGGAAACCCTCTGTAAAGCCATAAAACCTTTACCCTAGTGGTGCATTTATTTGTGAATTTTTGCAGAGACGAGCCGGAAAAGCTTTGACTTGCGCGCCTGACGTTCTCGCTTTAGCTTTTCACGTTTGCATCACACAACTTCTTTTGCTTCTTTTGTTCGTCAGTTTCAGGGAAACTCCTGATTTCTCAGTACTAAAGCGCTGTATCTTTGACTCGACCACTGATATTTTATTTCTCAACGCTCGACTGCATTAGCGGCTGTGATCTCTGGATTTGCAAGACTTCCTATTGAGAGGAGCCAGCTTTTTCTTCTGTAGCCCGACAAGATGTAATCAAGCTAGATGTTACTTGGCAGGAATTATCTATTCCCACAGTAACACATAACAAAATAATTCAACTAATTACACGCTACCCGCCATACATTGGCACAAAAAGATAGTTACAAACAGTAAAACCATAGTTAAAAAGCAAAGGATGATCAATTGATATATTTTACAGAACAGAACACAAAACTTTTTGACATAGCTTTCACTTAAATTTTTAATATCGATTCATGGATTTAAAAATAAATTTTTAAAATTAAATCCATCGACAAAGAGCGAAAGTCACCTCGGCCAAGAGGGTTCATGAAAAATTGTAGTTCTTAATCATTCACCTTCCGATATTTCTATGCTTCCATGTAAATTAACCTCCACCTGTCAAATCGAGTTCTACAACAACAACACTATTGTAGCCGGAGATGGATCGTCGCATCTGAGGTTCACCAGCAGTCACTAACTCACCCTGCATAAAGTACCTATCATTAACCATGGTTCGAGTATCCCACGTCTCCATGGTTTCCGACTTCAACCCAAAATGGCGGACCTCGAACACACTGCCTACTTAGTACCTTGCTTTGTCGCCATCTTCCACTGGTCCTTCAGACCCATGTCATCGAGGCGTGACGTCACGAGGAACTCACCGTCAACAATAATTCCACGGAAGCCAAAGATAGGTAGTAGCAGCGGAGGTTTCTTAGGAGTTATTTAATACACCTTGAATAAAGGATCCACAACCAATCATGGCCTTACCATTCCACGCCACCATCTTCACGATCTCAGTACAAGATGGTTGGCCTCAAACATCCAGTAGTTGGTCCCACTTCCGGCCGCCATCTTTCACTAACCTCACAGCGCCACATTCCCGAAGCGTGACGTCACGATACCAATTAACGACCCTACGACAACCAGGACTGAGTCGCCATGTCAGAGGATTACCAGGGATTCTGGCACGCTGGAATAGTTGCTTTGGTTCATGCAAAACAACCACTAGCGACTACCTTATCACCATGGTTAATCTGGAACGGAACACTAAGTAACGCCATATTGCCTCCACATGTGACGTCATATTGAGTAAACCACGATTAATGACCGGAAACTTGACAAGAGCGGTCTCAACGGTCATCGGGTGGACCATCAATTGGACTTCAACTCCGAGATTCGACCGTGCAGGGAACGACTACCGAGAATGTGCATTGTAATTGTAAAACTCGGTAACTTATGTATATTGTAACTCAGAATTTAGTTGAGGTTGTGTCTCCATGAAACCTTTCATCAAGCATAAATTATTCAAGTACCTATGAAAGATTTCATGAGACAAAAGTTTCGAAACAACGCGGTAAGTCTCATTAAAACGTATGCGCATGCGCGCTCGCCTCTGGTCGAGGTTAAGTTATTGGCGCGTCGCATCATAGTTATTATAAATTCACAAGCCTAGGTCCACGTACATTTAGTTATTTCACCTCACGCGATGTTCCGTTCACATTTTTATTTTTAAATTTTCCCGCCAAACCGAAGTTGGAAACTTTCCAAGATTCGTGAAACCTTCTTTTGTTAAGTTTCATGAATCTTAGGATCTAGGTTTAGAGTAAGAATTTGTTTGTAACAATTTGTACGTTATTTGTATTCGATTACCGGTAGTAGTTCATAGTTTAAGCTAGTGACCATTTAGTCCACAGTCTCTCTACTAGGCCCGCTGTAGTTAGAAACTCGGTAAACTTCGATTCCAACGTACGTTTTAGGATTCAGCGTAGAAATCGTGATTTTAATTATGCCAATAGGATTTATGTTAATGTTTTCGCGAATATTGTCACGGAATGTTGTCACACCTTCAGTCAACGATAAAATTTTAGTTCATAGTTCTACCGGTAGTTGCGCTAGACTTAAGGTTTGTGAACACGCCTTCATGCGAGCACCCTTCCAGTTCACGGTCTTGGTGCGTCGCATTAAATCTGTCACTTTCGTTTTTGGTCTGGCTGGGGCGACCCGAGCCACGATTGTCTTATCTTAATCAATGTGCAAAAATTGGACATTTTGGAGTAATCATAAGTATCTATTGGATCTTTGGAACTGCTGTAAAACTCTTTGTACAACTTGATTCTAAATTATAATCCAACTGACGAATTTATCGCTATAACGATGTTGAAGGTAAGATCTTTTGGTAACTGGGTGAGCACCGCGATGGCGGACTCAGGTTCGTAGGCTGTTGGTCCTGGCCTCCCACCGACCCATCGCCTCGCTCGACCTCCTTAGGAGCATTCCTTTTCTGTATTTATTATTTATTAAGTCGAGTCAGTGCGAGCGGATTCTTATTTTTGGTGTTTTCCTTGTAGTTTCGGTGGAATTCGCATTAAAGTTGCCTTTTAGGTTTGCTCCGTTTAGAAGAAAAAAAATGGCGTATACTCTTTCTTGTTAGGATTCCGTTTAAGAGTAAATAAGTGTACGAGTTTGAAAATTTGTCGGGTAATTATGTTAGAATTGCAAAACCTCACTTTGTTAAATCCCTTTCTGTGTTAAATAAACTGAGTCAATAACCCTTCTGGTAAAATATGGCCGTTCGGATCTTTAAGAACCGTCCCTGAGATTCCTTTCTCCTTTAGCTTTTCTCTTTTTAGGCTTTCAGGTTTCATTTAAAATATTGTATTTTTCTTTGAGAATTTTTGCCAGGTCACAATTTCTTATCTTCGCTGTAGGGGCCTGGCTGGCGCTGAAATATTATAAACCACGCACGTATACCCATGTATATACGTATGTAGATACGTATATACATGTGTATGCAACACATGCAAATAAACTGTCATTGACAGGTGGCCATAAAAGATTTTAGGAAATCAATGAATTTTGTAGGTGTGACAATGCAGAGCCATAGATAAAATAAAGTATGGAAAATACAACAGATTTATCGAATACAATTTTCGAGAGATGTTAGATGAATGATAGAAAATCACAAAATACACGAATGGTAATAAGGCAAGTGAAAACAGAGAAAGTAGAAGAAAGAGAAGAAGGACAAAAGATGAAAGATACAGAAAAAGTGATGAATGTTTCATTTAGAGAGGCTACGGGAAGCTTGCTTTATTTGGCAGGGTCTATCAGGCCAGATATTGCTAATGAAGTAAATTATTTTGCTAGAAGACAATTAGAGCCAACTAAAGATGATAGGATAGGCTTTAAACCAATTTTCAGGTCTATTAGTGGAACTTTAGAGGTAGGTTTAACCTATAGAGCAAAATCAGAAAATTTTAGACGTAGTAACCGATGCATGTTTCAATGATTTAGGAGATTCAACTTCAAATGGTCGAGTAGTGATAGAAATATTTGATGATTCAGTGTTAATTAATTAACTTTTCTGGATGAAGAAATTAGAGGCATATTAAGCAAAATGTTCTACCTGGTACATATATCGTTTGAGAATAAGTCAGCTGGTGATTGCACACAAAAAGATCGTAGTCACAAACTAAAGAATTTTGATAAATATTAAGATCATGAAAGGTTTAGAAGCTAGAGAAAAGTCAGGAAGAGATTATTATGAGAGAAGAGATTATGTTAAGTTGCACGTAAAGAAAGGAATAGTCCAAGTTGAATGGATATTGACAAAAGAAAACATAACAGATATAATGACAAAACACCTCCCCATAGATGCGCACAAAAATCTAAGAGAAAAAAAGATGAAATTAAATTGATGAACTTCTATTGAAATTAAAAGAAGGAAATTCGATGCTTTAAATTATTATTCGTTCTTTATTTTGACAAATAAATGGCAGAAGGAACACCCAGAGAAGAGAAAAACATAGTTTCGGATAAGAACAGAGTGTATACGAGAATTCAGAAAAATACTAAAAAAACTCTCAGATTTGACATTTGGTCTAGATTGGTCCGCATATCATTTGACCAATCCCAACGGATTAAAGATCTTTCCACTCAAAAACAAAAAATAAAATTTGACGAATTACTTCCAGTAAAACACACACCACTAACTATCACAGTGACCAACATCTCTAACCATCCTCTCAGCAATTAAACGAATTCAGCCTTGTCTGAAGGACATCATTTTGCAGTAGCTCCCTCCAAAATTCCGGAAGAAGAAATCATCAGTAATTTGGAATCCACAATTATAACCCTTCCACCCGAAAAAGCCAATGAAATACGACGTAGGACGGCCAACATCTTAGAACATCTTTCTTAAGAAAAAACAGCAATTAAAAAACTCAATCGGAATGAAAACATCATAATATTACACGCAGACAAAGGCAACACAAGAGTAATAATGAATAAAGAAGACTATAACAAGAAAATTATGGACCCATCTCTCCAAAACTTTATGGACTTTCAAACATCCACGAAAACAACATTCCACTTAGACCGAACGTCAGCGCAATAAAACCACCAACTGACAACCCAGCACGCTTCCTCACCAAAGAATCAAATCCTTTCGCAGGAAACTCTATCACTCACTTCAAAAACTATTTTAACTTTTTCGAGAAGATACAACAGGTTCACATTCAACCCCAATGCATACTAGTGAGTTGCGACGTAGTATCTCTCTCAATGAAAGTACCAAACTCTGATACTATCGATATTAATAAATCCTTTTCAAAATTTTCCTCCGATCTCATACCTTTGATAGAACACTGTCCCAATAATGCTTCCATCTCTTTCAATAGCCAATCCTACAAACAAACCTCAGAAGCAGCAATTGGATTTCAAATCTCACCTATGATAGCCAACATCTTTATGGAACATCTAGAAACTGAAATCATCAACCAATCCAAGCCTGAACTGCAATTTTCGCGCCGTTACGTTGACGACACTTTTGTCGTCTGGAGACATGGACTAGAGGAACTACACAAGCTTTCCGATTTCATCAATTGATTACACCCTAATATCCAGTTCACCATGGCAATTGAACAAAACGGAAAATTGCCCTTCTTCGACGTGCTAGTTTACAAAAGATCTGATAACACATTAGGATATGATCATCGACTCCCTGGCATGCAGAGCTGTCTCCATAACATATAAAGAGAACTCACAAAAGGAATGACAGAACTTTAAACAAATCCTAATACAGAACGATTCCAAAAACAAACATATTAATGAAACAATAAGAAAATAGACTCGAAAAAATCAGTCAACACACCCTGCCAAAGAAAGAGAGAGGAAAACGACCACCAGCCTACCCTACATCCAAGGTATCGCAGAACGAATAGGCAGAATTCTCAACAAACACAACATTGAAACAATATTTACACTTGCGAAAATAGGACAATTTCTAAACAACCCTAGGGACAAAAAGGCACCTCTCACTGATCCGGGAGAATATGAAATTCCTTGCTCTGGTGGCAAAGTCTATATTGGAGAAACCGGGAGCGCGGTGAGCCAACGTCTAAAGGAACATTAGCTGAACATCATATCGAAACGGGACATAGCATTTTATTTAACAAAACAACCGTCAACGCAAAAACATACAATATTTTTCGAAGAAACTATAGAGAAGCAATCGAAATCTTAAAACACCCTGATAACATGAATAGGGACAACAGGTGTAATACCAATCCGTTTTGGCCCTCCGTCCTCCCGGCTTCAAAAAAAAAGTCTTGATTGGCCAATCAGGCTCGACCAGTATCCACGATGGGACGCTATGGCCAATCACAGGCTTCGTAGAGAGTATATACAAGAACAACATAACCTAAAACTTCAGTTAAAGGCTAGCCCTGAAGAAGTAAACTGCAATGTTCATGAAACGTCGGCAAGATTCGTAGTTTTGCAGACGATTTACACCAAAAACCCCTCCTTTTATTATAAAAATCCTACATGGCGGGAGGAGTGGTAGAAAATAAAAAAAACACAACTTCCTTAATTTGAACACTTATTTGTTTATTCGTTTAATATTACCTTTTCAAATTAATGACTATTACAGATTATATTAATACTTATATTACTATAGATACTACTAATGCTATAAGGTTAATTATATGTAACACTGTTAAAATTATAAAGAAAGTAAGATCAAATTTCTATTATATTTAGTGTACCAGGTACTACAGTAAGCACTAAATTGCGCTGACAAAGAACTGTTTACAATTATATCTTCCTACTTTTTTTTCAGTGATTTGCAGATATTTTAGGATAATTCATAGGATTTTAAAATATTTCAAGCGATTTTGAATTTTACAGGATCTCCAAGGACATTAAGAATTTCTAGAGAAGTTTGAAGCAAAAATAAAATTTTAAATCATTTTGAAATATTATTTTAATCGAAGGTGTTAAATTTCTAACCCATTGAACCTGGAAGTTTTTAATTCTAACTGAAGAATAATTTTCCACTATTCAGCAGAATTTGAATGGTCATTTCAAATGACCAAGTAATTACCAAATATTCAAAACTAAACAAATAGAAACTAACTTTTTCAAAAAGAAAGCCTTGAATCATTATAATTGCAGAGTCCTAAATTTGAACTTTGAAATTAAAAGTTTATTTGTTGCAATTTGCACATTGTTTGATTTTAAAGTGAAAGTACTTACAAATTAATTTAACAGCTAATTCAAATTTTTTTAGTTTAAACAAATTTTGAATTTTTCTAACTTAAAATGACCTAAAATGACATAATTCTCAACAATTACAAATTTATTGATTCATTCTTCATTTTAGATCATCGAAAACGGTCACCCTGATTATAGAAAACTTCCAAAAGATAAAAAAATGTACTAAAGACTATCACTAATATTCAAGAGGTTTCAAAGAATTTTAACAGATTCTAGTGAACCTTAGGAATTAAATGAAATAAAATGAATTCTCAAGTGACTTCTACGGATTTCAGAAATTTTAGAGATTTCAAGGGACTTCATGAGATTTAAGAGATTCTACTCGATTTCAAAGAAAATGATAATATTTCAAGGATTTCCGACAGATCTGACAGATGTATATATTCACACTACTATTGACACTTTTTTTAATTTTTCAAATGAGTCCCAGGCCTGCCATCACAACCTCAAAAGTTTCTAAATATTTGCCGGCAGCTCTAATTCTTTTTTTTTTTGGGGCCGTTGGATTGTTCCTGTTTTCAAAGCTTCCGTCGCGGAGTGATATGCTAATGATGCCCGAGATTGTTGTTGGCGAACATACGTCGCGTCTCTTCCAAGAGATCAGCGTTTTGCCTGGATCGCGTGCGTGCCAAGTGCGTAGCGTCCTGCCTGGGTCGCGAGTGTGGCATGAGTCTACCGTCCTGCCCGGCTCGCAGTTCTTCCATGAAGCTACTGTCCATGCTGGGTAGGGGTTGATCCGAGTGCATTTGGGGGTTTCTTCTGACTATATCCCAGTATGTCTCGGGTGTACTCAAAAATGGTTCCAATCTAAATGGCTCAACTGGAAATACTCTTCCATTCGTAGGATATCCACTGCTATGTTGACTCTGTTGAGCCTGTTGTTCAGCGTATGCATTGTGTTCCTCATTCCTAGAAGTTGTTCCTGGTCTTCGGAGTTCAGGTACAGCCTGAGCTTGTCGAAAGGCCCTTATTCTATCTCGTACTTGGTATGCTTCTTGCTTAGCAGTTCTCCAAAGGTTTTGTCTGTGATCAGGTTGATTGGCTTCCAGCCACTCACGTGCGAGCTCCAGCCATCTTTTGTAATCAGTGTCCTCGGCAAAGCTGAGGTCCCAATTATATAATTTGAATTGTACCCCATCTTCGACGTATGGATAAAAGTGCTGCTCATTATACACTGTTCCCATATATTTATCTTTAAAAAAGACTGGCTTTCCAGGAGGAGTTTGGTCTCCTAGTATCCGCTCTAAAGCACGGAGGCTCAACCTTCTTCGTGCGTTTCCACCTGTAAAAAGACAATACTATTGTATAAGGATTGATGATTGATTACGAGAAACATTACAAAACTTAGTCAAACTTTTTGATAGGTAAACATATTAGACCGCGATATGAAGGGCAAAGCCGTCCGGCGGTAGACTTAAAATTTAATCTATTTAAGAAATTAATAAAAATATTGATTACCTGCAGTACTAGGGACTTGTATCCGGCCTCTACTATTATATTCATTCTGATCGTTCTGGTTTACGCGTGCCCTGTGTACTGTAAAAGGACAAGTGAAATACATCAAGTTAATTAAATCATCAATTTTTCACATTCAATTAAAAAATCGCATATATCTACACAACTTATAGTTTCGGTTAAGTGTCCGTCAGTCGTGCTTTTTCCCAAGGAGGGGAAGTTATGGAATTTAGGGGAGGTAAAAAAGGGGAAATGAGGAGAAATGAAGGAAAGGGAAGCAGGGAAAGTGAGTGGAAGTGTGTAGGAATTTAAAAAATGCAAATAATTTTCCCCCCTTGTAAATTATGAAAAGTTATTATTTTATGGAAGTAATCTCGCAATTAATGAATGTTATGAGTGATATTTTTTGTAAAAGACATTTTGCAATTACTTTAAATATCACTTGCTTCATATCAAACAAATCAGTGTAACATAAAAATGAAACGCGTCTATTCAGAGGCATAAGTACGTTACAAGTGGCGAATTATTGTTGTAGAGCCTAACGGAATTGTTAAATCCTAAATTTTTAAATTTTTTCATAGTGTAAAATAAAAAATAAGTACTGTACGAGTGAAGAATTGACGGGCCGCAGTGCCTTCAACGACCTTGGTGAATAATTAATTCAATTTATAAAATTATAATTTTTAATAGCAAAACAATTTTTAAAATAGAAAAAAAGAAAAACTGAAAGAATCAACATTATTATTTAAGTATATGTCTCATTTCCATTAGGCTGAGATCTAACTCTGAGAATTAAAAACAATCTACAAATAATCCTAATGAATATACTGACCACGTGCACTATTAGGGGGTCGTGTCGGCTGTACATTGAGATATCCATCATCACCGTCATTTCTTGAGCGTGAGCTGCTTCCTGTAAAAGGAAAAAAAAATATATCAAGTTTAATATAGTAGTTAAGTAGTTAATATATTGTGTCTCAAATTCATCATATTGTAAGGTATGATGGATACGATCCCCAGGATTATGCAAGCCCCATTAAAACGATATCAGAACAAGAGTTTTATTCCTGCGTCGGGCGTCGCGGACCGATGACCGTGTTTGACCGACAGCGCCATTTCAGGATGGGCAAAATCAGGATCCATTAAGTGAAGCAAAAAGACGAATTCGCGCAATTCAGGGTGGGTACTTGTCCATATGGGAAGGAAACCATAGATACGGGAGTTACGTGCAGGCGGATGCGTTTGGGCCGGAAGATCTGCGAGGATTTAGTCCGGAAGACACTGTGAGTCACGGGTACTCTCAGGGGTGGGGACAAGAGCTCACAAGAACACCTGGGAAAGCAAGAGACATGAATAGGACTGTAGAAAGGTAAAAGGTCAGCTTCAGCGGACAAAAGGGATCTAGCGTGGACAATTTCCTGTGTATGGTGGAGAAAGGCCGAGCCGCCTCTTTTCTCTTGGATGAGGAATTGTTGGTCGCGATGCTTTTTTAATTAAAAGATATGACGTGGCACTGATTCCGTCAGAACCGACAAAGATGGAACACTTGGTACCAGTGCAAACGGACTTTCAAAGCCCGCTTTGCGGACGCGTTGTACCAACGAAGATAAAAAGAGCAGATCCTCTGACGCATGCAAAATCAGGAGGAACCTGTAGCAGATTACCTTACCTGAATGCATGGGCGTTATTAACTCCCGACAAAGCCTATCGATCTGACGGAAATTTTAGATATAACTTTAGAAGGGCCATCAGACGTTACCAATTTACAGACTACAGCGGGCTGGCAGCAGCGGAATATGAAGACTTAAAAGAAACGTTGTGTAAATATTTCGCTCCACCACCTCCAGAAAAATCGTTTATCCCGGAGTATGCATACAAAGGGAAAGGCACACAGCTTGAAAGAACAATGAGATGGCCGCTATCGTTCGGACATTAGACGGTAGCGGGACCACACAGATCACGTCGCAACTATCACAGTTGATTCAAACGCTGATTGCGGCGATAGGAAATTAAAAGCGTGGATCAACATCGAACTCAAGCATGGATCTATCGGCGAACAAGTCAAAGGCCGAGGGAACCAAAAAGAGTAATGCTAAGGGTCTCTGGACACAAGAAAGCAAGTGAGATCGTCGAATGCAGAGTCTTGACCCGCCCCTAAAGCGGGTCTAGAGTGCTTCACTTCGAGTAAACAGGAGGATAATAATTCAACAATGGAATGCTGGAATTGCCGAAAACGGGTCACTTTCAGATGGTATGCTCGGGAGACCGAAGGCAAAATTAAAGTCATCGGTGTGGCAAGGATGAAGTAACCACTAAGGAATGCGAACTGTCTGGGAACTGTACGGAAAAAAGAGAAAGGAAGAAAAAGTAAGGGTCAACTTTTCTCCCTCCAGTCCCGGATTGACTAAACAGAAAGATAGGTAAGAACCGGAAAAAACAGGCTTGATTTGTCGGAACAAACAAGGGAAGGAATAGCTCAGGGTATGAATGCTACTCACTGCAACACTCCGTCGACATCAGCTGACAGGATGCTGGTAACTCGTACCCGAAAAGCGGACGGCACATATCGCTTCTGCATGGGCTACCGAAGGCTCAATAAAGTGAACAAAAAGGGCGCGTACTCTTTGTCAAAACTAAACGTAATCCTTGAGCAACTCCAAACAACTATGTCAATAACGACCCTAGATTTGAAGTAGGGTTTCACCAGATCCTGATGGACGAAGATAGTAGGGAGCATACTAGTGTCGCAGTCGTAGCTGCAGTCCTCGCCGTATGGTGAGGGCTTTGGGATCAAACTTAGGCTCACAAGGGGACGCAACGGGATCACCCAAACCTCATGAGCTCTTACGGTCTCAACCCAGGAAGTAATAATAATAATGATTTTAATAAAAATACTAACTAGCTACATTACCTTGGGTTCGTACTGGATTTAGAAGAGGCATTGAACCATCATCGAAGTTCCATGATTGTGAGCTTGATTCTGTAAAGGACAAGGGAAATGTATCAAGTTTAGTGAATAATCAATTTTACATATTGATTTGCCACAGAAAAAAACAAAGTGTATTTTTCGCCCTTCTTTTAGAGTAATCTTTACCTGCAACGAAAATTACCTTAACGTAGTAAGATTTACTATCTTCTTTTAGTTCAATGTAAACAAATTTAATGTTACCCACTAGAAAATAACACGCAAGGAAAATTCACTTCTGTTTTTTTCTGCGTTCATGTCTGATTATTAATCAAACCGCATGACAGGATAACCCGACCCTTTTTAATTGGAACAATATTTTCTTGTAGAGAAAAGTTCACGCCTTTTCACTTTTTATTGGCAGGAGCCACTTCGTCTGATTTATTCCATTTGTTAAATATAAAATTAAGCTTGTTGAAAATATTTCATTACTTAAAAAATGAATATAAGTTTAACATAAAATAGCTCACAAATAAAAAAATACAATACAAGCTCTTCGATTTCATCAATCAGTTACACCTAAATGTCCAGTTCACCATGGAAATTGAACAACACGGAAAATTGCCTTTCTTGGACGTACTAGTTTACAAAAGATCTGATAATATATTAGGACATGAAGTTTACAGAAAACCCACCCATACAAACAGATACCTACATGCCTCCTTCCACCACCACCCATCTCAAAAGCAATCGGTCATCAATTCCTTTCTATACAGAGCTGTCTCCATAACAGATAAAGATAACTTACAAAAGGAATTAAGAAACTTTAAACAAATCCTAATACAGAACGACGACACAAACAAACATATTAATACGGCAATAAGAAAATACACTTTAAAAATGTAGTCAACACACCCTACTAAAGAAAGAGAGAGAAACACTAACACCACCCTACCCTACATCCAAGGAATCGCAGAACGAGTAGGAAGAATTCTCAACAAACACAACATCCAAACCATATTTAAACAATCGGCGAAAAGAGGACAATTTCTAAACAACCCTGAAGACAAAAAGGCACCTCTCAGTGATCCGGGAGAATATAAAATTCCTTGCTCTTGTGGCAAAGTCTATATGGGAGAAACTGGGAGAGCAGTGAGCCAACATCTAAAGGAACATGAGCTGAGCATCATATCGAAACAGGACATAGGATTTTATTCGAAAAAACAGCCGTCAACGCAAAAACATACAATAGTTTTCCAAGAAAACATAGAGAAGCAATCAAAATCTTAAAACACCCTGATAACATCAATAGGGACAACGGGTATACTACCAATCCGTTTTGGCTTTCCGTCCTCCCGAGTTTAAAAAAAGTCTTGATTGGCCAATCAGGTTCGACAAGTCGCGTCGGTGGGACGCTATGGCCAATCACAGGCTTTGTAGGTAGCATATACAAGAACAACATAACCTAAAACTTAATTTTAAGGTTAGCCCTAAAGAAGTAAACTGCAATGTTCACGAAACGTCGGAAACTCAGAAAACCAAGTCAACACAACCTACTAAAGAAAGAGTGAAAAAAACGACCACCATCCTACCCTACATTCAATGTATCACAGAACAAATAGGCAGAATTCTCAACAAATCCCTTGTTGTTGTGGGAAAGTCTATATTGGAGAAACCGGGAGAGCGGTGAGCCAACATATAAAGGAACATGGGAGTAAAGTAAGGCTAAAACATTTCACGCAATCAGCACTAGCTGAGCATCATATTGAAACAGGACATAGCATTTTATTTGACAAAACAGCCGTCATCGCAAAAACGTAAAATATTTTTCCAAAAAAATATAGAGAACCAATCGGAATCTTAAAACACCCTAATAACATCAATAGAGACAATGGATAAAATACCGATCCGATTTGGCTTTCCATCCTCCCGGGTTTTTTGAAAAAGACTTAATTGGCCAATCAATTTCGACTAGTTCCCACCATGGGGCGCTCTGGCCAATCACAGGCATCGTAGAGAATATATATAAGAACAAGATAACCCGAAACTTCAGTTTCAGGTCAGCCCTGAAAGCGTCTTAATATGAAGTCACTATGCATATTGTTTTAATTTTCTAACTTCACTTTGATCAATGACACGCGCTGAAGAACTAAAATGATGCACAGCCGATTCAGCACTTCGAATCTGTTTTAAGCCCTGAAAGTAGTATCAAAATTGTATTCATCGTGCATAAAATTAAAGATGGAATGTTTTTAGGGTATTTTTTTAATCGCGAAAAGTAACCTCACAATAATACTGTGGGGCAAAATTAACATCCGCGGACAAGTTGAATTTCAGCAGACAAGTGCAAGTGTTGACGTCCAAGTCATCTGATTACGGGAATTTTAGTGTCGGAATGGGATTTGGCGTTCAGAGTGTATAATTGTTTAGTAGTAAGAAAATCCCACCAAATTCACGTTTCCCAAAAAACGCCTTTTTTATTAGGGTTTTGCAGGCTAGGGCAGAAACCCTTATAGTTTCGGTCGGGTGTCCGTCCATCTGTCGTACTTTTTCCAAGAAGGGGAAGTAAAGGATAATTGTAGATGGAAATTAATGGAAGTGAAGGGCAATGAGAAGTGGGGAATTAGTGAAAGTTAAGGAAAACGGGAGAAGCGGAAGTAGGAGAAGTAGGGGAAGTAACAGAAAATCAGGGATATAAAAGCCAGGCGAAATGGGAAGTGGAAAAGTTAGGGATAGTAAGCGGAAATTAGTTGAGGGGAAGTAGGAGAACTAGATGAAGTGAGAAGAAATAAGGAGAGGAAAATAACTGAAGAAAAGGGACAAAGATGGGAGAGGTGCGAGGGTAAGTGAGTGCAGGGCAAGTAGGAGGAACGATGGAAAATAAAAGCAGGGAAATTAGGGCAAGCAATAAGAAACGAAAGATCTAGAAGTAGAAAAAATGAGAGAAAATAAGTTTGAGTAGGGGAAGTGTAGGGAACTAAGGGGTGAAAGAGTAAGGGAATTGGATCAAAATGCGGGAGGGGAATGAGAAAAAACGATAATAAGCGAGTAAAGGGGAAGTGAGGAAAAATGAGGGATGGGGAAGTAGGTTAAGTAAGGTTAAATGAGGGTAGGGGAACTATGGAGTAGGGAAGTGGAGGCAAATAAAGGACGGGGAAGTAGAAGAAGTGATGTTAAATTACGAAACGGAAGTAGGGATAGTCAAGGGAAATGAGGGGAGAAGAAATAGGGGGAAGTGATTGGAAATAAGGGGACGAGAAGAATTGAAGCACAGGAAAAATGAAGGGAGGGCAGCGGGGGTATATGAGGAAATGGGCAGTAGGAGAAGCGATAGAAAATGAGCAGTGGAAAAGTAAGGAAAGCGATGAACATTAAGGGGGTGGGCAGTATGGGGAGTGAGTGGAAATAAATGGAATGGAAGTAGGAGAAATAAGAGGCGAGAAAGTCGGGAGGGTGAGGGGTAATAAGGGACGTAAAAGTAGAAATGAGGGAATATAAGAGCAGAAGAAGGAGCGAAGAAAATGGCAAATGAGGGGCTGGAAGCGAGGAGAAGTCAGGAAAGGAGAAGTAGGGAAAGCAATGGAAAATGAGAGGAGGGGAAGTAGAGTAAGTAATATGAAATGTGGGGATGTGAAGTAGGGAAAATGAGAGGAAATAAGGGGAAGTGAGTGGAGGAAAGTATGGATAGTGAGTGGAACTTAGGGGAGGAAAAGTAGAGGAAATTAGGGGAAAAATTGGGGTTCTGTATCAAACTGGTATGGCCAATTTATAAAAACTCTTGAATATTTTTTTATTCAATAACGAAAATTAAAAAAATTGAAAAAGAGATAAATTTAAAGAAGACCCTTTTATTTTTAATAGGCACCAGGTTATGCATCTTTAGAGAACCGCGATTAAAAAAAGCTATGGCTCGTAACAAAAAAATGGTCTCCTATTTTCAGCCAAAACGTGTTTCTAAATAGATCTTTTCTTAAATTTCCTACGGAAAAACATATGTGTGGGTTATAGTTGCGCAGTAGAATTATATGACATTTATTGCTGCGCAGTAGAGTCGAACTTTCAGCTGCGCAGTATACTCATATATGGTTTATAGGTGCGCATCATAATTGTTTGAAATGTATGGCTGCGCACTAGAGTCAATTCGCATTTTCAGCTGCGCAGTAGACCACTATGTTGTTTATGGTTGCGCAGTACAATTGTATTACATTTAAGGCTGCGCAGTAGACTCGTGTGGGCTTTGTGTATATATAACTCCGTCAAATTCTATGAAATCGTATGATATTTCCTAAAATCCTGGAAAATTCATTGAATTACCTTAATAGCTTCTAAAATCCCTCAAAATTATTGAAATCTTCGGAAAACTTATTAAATCCGTTAAAATTCTTTGATAAAACCCCGGAATCTTTTTCAGTATCCTAAAACCTTATAGTTCCTATAAAATTCTTCGAAATCTTCTGAAATTCTAGGAAATTCTTTAAAACCGCATACAATATTCTGAATTGCTTAAAATAATGAGACTCCTTGAAAGTTCCTTCAAATTTTGTATATCTTTTGAAAATTGCTTGGAATCCTTGGGAATATCCGAAAATATTTCGAATTTTTTTAAATCTTTTGAAATCTTTTGAGATATCTTGAAATTGTTTAGGCGCTTCGAAATTCCTAGGAATGTCTTAAAATACCCTTCAAATCCCTTTAAGACATTTAAGGTTCTTGAAATCTACTCGAAATATTTAAAAATCTCATCAAATCTTATAAAATCTCTAGCTGTGAATTCGATCTCGAGTGTTTCCCCCGTGTTTGTATTTATAATTATACGGTGCTCATGTTACGAGCATTTTGCTTCCCGTTCTTGCATCAACTTTGAATTACGTTAATGAAAAAACTTTTACTTTAAAAAACCGATTTTCAAAATATATAAATTACCATAACTTCCCTACTATTTAATAAAATTGATTAATATTATAGGTCAATCGATTGGTCTCGAATCAAGGAATTTTGTATATTCTTGCATCAACTTTGAATTATGCTACTGAAAAAAGTTTTACTATAAAAAACCGATTTTTAAAATGTTATTGAGTGGTTAAAAAAAATGCAATAAATATTTTTAGAAATCCTGCAGTCAGTTTTAAGATATTCGTGTTCACACATCAGTGTGGCATCCACACACACACACATCCACCCACACATCCATACACACACACACACATGCAGACAATTGCTTAGAACATTGTTTTAGTCATTTTTAAATTGAGGAAGGTTTAATTAAATAAATTTAATAAATAAATTGAAAAATCAACTTTCGGAGATATAAGCTATGAAAAAAATTTATGGAAAAAGGTTGCTCTTCCAACAAAGAGTGAAAACGCATACAAATGTGTCATCAATAATTTCTTGATAGGACGCGTAGTTTTTATTTTAATCGTCAAAAATAACATTCAAAATTAAAAAAAAATTTTTGCTTCCTCATAGAGGAAGCTTTGTAATAGTAATATTTTCCAAAAATTTTTAATTCATTTAATTAAAGCTTCCTCAATTTAAAAATGTCTAATACAATGTTCTAAGCAATTGTCTGGATGTGCCTGTTTTTTTTTTTTATACTAAAACTTCTTTCATTAACATAATTCAAAGTTGATGCAAGAATATAAAAGATTCCTTGGTTTGAGAAGAATCGTTTCACCCATAACATTGATATATTTTATTAAAGCGCAGGGAAGTTATGGTAATTTATATATTTTGAAAATCGGTTTTTTATAGTAAAACTTTTTTCATTAACATAATTCAGAGTTGTTGCAAGAACAGAAAAGATGTGTTGAATCGAGACGAATCAATTGACCTATAATATAAATACATTTTATTAAAGCGTATTTAAGTTATGGTAATTCATATATTTTGAAAATCGGTTTTTTATAGTAAAACTTTTTTCTTCAACATAATTCAAAGTTGATGCAAAAACAAAAGATTCCTTGGTTCGATACAAATCGATTGATCTACAATTATAATACATTTTATCAAAGAGTAGGGAAGTTATGGTAATTTATATATTTTGAAAATCGTTTTTATAGTAAAAATTTTTTCTTCAATATAATTCAAAGTTGATGCAAGAATATAAAAGATTCCTGGGTTCAAGGCGAATCGATCAACCTAATATTAGTACATTTTATTAAAGAGTAGGGAAGTTATGGTAATTTATATATTTTTAAAATCGATTTTTATACTAAAAATATTCTTATGCTCATAATTTAAAGTTGATGCGAGAATAGAAAAGTTGTGTATGAAAAGGAATTAATAGAGAAAATTTGTTTACCCAAAAAGTATCTACAAATTTGTTATCAATAATGTTTAAATATGATCAGTAGATTTTCTTTTAATCGTAAAAAGTGAGATTAAAAAATTAAATTTTTGGAAAACGAAACAGGTTGCAATAAAATGTTTAATAACAAAATTTTGTTTAATAGGATGCGCACTTTTTTTAATGATAAAAACAAGACAATGAAAATACTGTTCTTTCAATACCAATGCATATTATGAATTGTAATAATATAAATTTTTAGAATTGATACATTTTCCAGGGTAGCTGGGAATATAATTTAATGCAAAATAAGAAACAAATTTGACATAATCATTAAAAATAACATTGGTTCTTCGTTTTGCAATATCCGAATAAGCAGTCCCAGGCCGAGGTGAATAAATAAATAAATATAATATACATTTGATATAATAGAGTTGAATATAATGTAGAAAATTTCGCATTTTTGACAAAATCGAGTGCGAAGCACGAGATACGTGATTAAAATGTGTTCGTTAAAGCCGAAGGAGCTTTAACGAAAGAGAATTCACAATCACCAAATTCGAGTAGTCGATGCTTTGACCTTTAATTTTGAAAGGCCTGCGCTGAGTGCTTAAGAAGTATATTTTAGATTTTAAGCTTTTCTGCTCTCTAAATCAAAGCTTATAAAAAAATTACTAATTCGAGTAGTTGAGATATTTCCTAACTCAAAAGCAGAAAACTAATTTCTTGATAACAAAAAAAATATTGAAAACTGTATACAATAATTTTTAAAAGTTATAAACATGGGAAACGTGAAAGATAGACATGCTTAATAAAATGACGCGATGGCTTAACTATAAATTAACTATACATATTCAGGGTTTTCATGCCCTACTTTTTCATAAAGTTCTTTTTTTTATTCTCAAAAAAATTTTTGTTTGAACTTTGTAAAAATTATTTGCATTGAGTGAGCATCAGCTGGCATAAGTATGAACTTGAGTGCCTAGTAAAAATTCTTCTTAGTAGAAAATCAATAATTCGATTATTTAAGATGTTTTCCGATTCAATAGTGGAAAGTAACTTATTGCTTCATAAAAATGAATAAATTTACTTAGTTCTGTATTTGATAATCAAAACAAGGTTGTAAAAATGGAATACGAGAGAAATAGAGAAGTTTAATAATCTAACGAGATAACATTCTGCGGTCTATTGAAATAAAAAGAAGGTCACACTGTGAAATTATAAACCTGATGTAGCCGTCAGCCATTAACAAACATCCTCTTCCGACTGTTTAAACAGGGTTTAGAAAAATGAGAATTTTTATTAAACGAAATAGATCATTAAACTATAAGTTCATTATACACGTTCAGGGTCCTACGGTTTTTTGAGTGCCTGAAGATTATTTTAATTGAACAGCTTTTTTTCTTAATACAAAAGATATTTTGAGGTCTCCCTAAATTAAAATTAGTAAAATTCAACTAACTAATTAACTAATAATTTGAAAAGGTTATCAATATAGAAAAAGTGAAAAATATCAATTTTTAATAAACTAATGAGATGGCGTCGCATTCTCAACTTTGTGGAACTAATGAGGTCATATTGCGAAATGCTAAGCGTGATGTACCCCGTCTCCAATTAAAAAACAGTGCCTTCCGATTGTTTGAAGAGAGTTAAGAAAAATGAGAATTTTTCACACTTTTTAATTCCAATGGATAAATGTGTCTAAAAGAAATTTATTTTTATTTTATAGTTCTTTTCTTACATAAGAGATACTTCATTGCCTCTCTGAATGAAAATATTTCTTTATTTAGTTATTAAAAAAAGTAAACGTAACTTAGCATTATTCCATTTTCAAAATATAGCATTCTGATTGTTCCCACAAAACAGAATTCTGTTTCTGATTTTCAAAATTTTCCGCAGTTGCACATTTTTCAATTTTTAGATAGAAAATTGCAATTATTGAAGGTAGCATGGATTTATAAAAAATATATTATCAGCTACGACTATGCATTGTGCAAATATCTGAACTGAAAAGAACATTATTTAAATAAGCATTCCTTTCAAGGACTAATCGGATTTTACCGAATCTAGACTTTTACCGTTTCATTTTTTTTCGTATCTTGTGACGCATTTCAAATTATTTTTTTTTCAATCTTATTTTTTACGATGAAAACAAAAGCTACGCTTTAGTTTTGCAAAAATTTAATTTTTTCAAATTTTGAATGTCATTTTTTACGATTGAAACAAAAACTACGCTTTCTATAAAAAGAGGTTAACAACAAATTTCTAGATCTTTTTTAGATAAGCATTTCCTGTCTTCTAATTTTTTTCGTATCTTGCATAGTGTTACCAAAAAATGGAATTTTTCGTATTAAATAGCATTTTTCACGTTTAAAATGAAAAATATGTGCCTTATCAAAAAAATGTTATTGAAAAAATGTGTTCATATAAATTTTGAAATCAATTTATTATTGTGTTTAGCAATTTTCTCTTAGAAAAGAGATATAAAGTCGCGGTTTTTAAAAAAAATTTCCACTTTTTTTCTAATTTTCAACTTTTTGAACAAAAGTTTTCAACTTTTTCAACAAGATTTTGAATATTTTACAAATTTTGAATATTTTACAAATTTTAGAAAATTTGGGAAATTTGAGAAAATGGAACATTTCGTAAAGTTCAGAAATTTTGAAAATTTGAGAAGTTTTTATAATTTTACAAATTTTCAACAGTGTCGAAATTTTGAACAATTTAACAATTTAAATAATTTTTGAAAATTTTAGATATTTTAAACATTTTAGAAATTTAGAAATTTCGGTAAATTTTGAAAATTTTGAAACTTGGAGAAGATTGTATAATTTTGGAAATGTTGAAAATATTGTAAATTTGAAACACTTTAGAAATTGTAGAAATTTTGATAATTTGGAACATTCTTGAAATTTTGATAATTTTAGAAATTTAAATAACGTTAGAAACTAAAAAATTTTGAACATAAAAATTTGAATGATTTTAGAAATTTTTAAAATTTCATAAAATTCAGAAATATTATAAAGTTTGGTAAGTGTGGAAATTTTGAATATTTCACAAATTTTGAATTTTTTACAAATTTCAGAAAATTTGAGAAAATGGAACATTTCGTAAAATTCAGAAATTTTGAAAATTTGAGAAGTTTTTATAATTTTAGAAATTTTCAACAGTGTCGAAATTTTGATCAATTTACCAATTTTAATAATTTTTGAAAATTTTAGATATTTTAAACATTTGAGAAATTTAGAAATTTCGGTAAATTTCGAAAGTTTTGAAACTTGGAGAAGATTCTATAATTTTAGAAATGTTGACAATATTGTAAATTTGAAACATTTTAGAAATTGTAGAAATTTTGATAATTTAAAAATTTGGAACATTCTAGAAATTTTGATAATTTTAGAAATTTAAATAACGTTAGAAACTAAAAAATTTTGAACATAGAAATTTGAATGATTTTAGACATTTTTTACATTTCATAAAATTCAGAAATATTATAAAGTTTGGTAAGTTTGAAAATTTGGAATATTTCACAAATTTGGAATATTTTACAAATTTCAGAAAATTTTGGAAATTTGAGAAAATGGAACATTTCGTAAAATTCAGAAATTTTGAAAATTTTTATAATTTTAGAAATTTTCAACAGTTTCGAAATTTTGATCAATTTAACAATTTTAATAATTTTTGAAAATTTTAGATATTTTAGACATTTTAGAAATTGTAAAAATTTTGATAATTTAAAAAATTTGGAACATTCTAGAAATGTTCAGAATTTTAGAAATTTAAATAACGTTAGAAACTAAAAAATTTTGAACATAGAAATTTGAATGATTTTAGACATTTTTAACATTTCATTAAATTCAGAAATATTATAAAGTTTGGTAAGTTTTAAAATTTTGAATATTTTACAAATTTTGAATATTTTACAAATTTTAGAAAATTTTACAAAGTTTTAGAAAATTTGGGAAATTTGAGAAAATGGAACATTTCGTAAAATTCTGAAATTCCATAAATTTTGAAAATTTGAGAAGTTTTCAGAATTTTAGAAATTTAAATAACGTTAGAAACTAAAAAATTTTGAACATAGAAATTTGAATGATTTTAGAAATTTTTAACATTTCATTAAATTCAGAAATATTATAATGTTTGGTAAGTTTGAAAATTTTGAATATTTTACAAATTTTAGAAAATTTGGGAAATTTGAGACAATGAAACATTTCGTAAAATTCTGAAATTCTATAAATTTTGAAAATTTGAGAAGTTTTTATAATTTTAAAAATTTTCAACAGTTTCGAAATTTTGATCATTTTACCAATCTTAATAATTTTTGAAAATTTCAGATATTTCAGACATTTTAGAAATTTCAGAATACTCAATTAATACTAACAAACATAATTCATTTAACAATTTATTATTATTTTTAATAATATTCTTTTAGAATAATGCTAGAAAATTGCAGTTTTTTCAAAAATTTTCCACTTTTTGTCCAATTTGCAATTGAATTGAGTTGAATAATTAATTAAACTTAACAAAATTAATTTTTTAAACAATTTATCATTATTGTTAATAATAAAATTAATAATAAAAATGTCCCAAAAGTTGATTTTTTCTGAAATAATAAGTTTTGCTTTAACTTTTTAGTTATAAATAAATAATAATCGAACCTCAACAACAATCATTTTAAAAATAATATTCTACTTTTTTAAGTGAATAATTTTTGTTCTATTCCTAATGTTTAAAAAAATTAATCTAAACAAAAAAGCTATCTGACACAAGAGACAAAAATAAAGAATGAAATAATTAGAAGTAGGCCTAAAAGAAAAATTTGGAATTGAATATATTTTGATAGTAGCACCCATCACCTTCTAGCGAAATATATTTTGCTGGATTTATTTATTATTTGTTGATAACTAAACAGGCAAGGCAAAGTTAAACATTTCAGAAAAAACCGCAAATTTCTAGCACTTATTCAAAAGAAAATAGTTATAAACAATTATAAATTGTTTAAAAAACTATTTTTAATCACTTGCATTATTTATTACCTCATCAAATGAAAAGTGGACAAAAAGGTGAAAATTTCAGATAAAACCGCAACTATCTGATATTTATGTAGATGAGGATAGTTATTAACAATGATGATTTGTTTAAACAACTATTTTTGCTCAACTTAAATAACTATTGAGTCAATCTAAATGAAAAACAGACAAAAAGTTAAAAATCTCGGAAAAAACCGTAACTTGTTACCATTAAGTAAAGAGAATATTATTAACAATAACAATAAATTGTAAAAACAATTATTCGTTAAACTTGAAATAATTATTACTTAAACAGTAAGAAACAAGAGTTTACGATCATCAAAAAAAGACAAAAAGTTTAAAAAAATATTTACAAAATTTGAAAATTAAAAAAAAAGTTGAAACCATTAAAATTACAACATTTTTCATAAATTTTGAACATTTGATAAATTTTGATAATTTTATTAATTTTGAACATTTGATAAATTTTGATAATTTTATTACTTTTGAACATTTGATAAATTTTCATAATTTTATTAATTTTTAACATTTGATAAATTTTGATAATTTTATCAATTTTGAACATTTTAGACATTTTGATAATTTTGCACATTTGATATATTTTGATAATTTTATAAATTTTGATAATTTCAAAACTTTTGAAAATATTTGGAAAATTTGAGAATTTTAGATTTTTTTAAATTTTTATAAATTTCTCATAAATTTGGAACATTTGATAAATTTTGATAATTTTCTTAATTTTGAACATTTGATAACTTTTGATAATTTTATTAATTTTGAACATTTGATAAATTTTGATAATTTTATAAATTTTGAACATTTTAGAAATTTGGATAATTTTGAACATTTTATAAATTTTGATGATTTTATAAATTTCGAACATTTGAGAAATTTTCATAATTTCAAAACTTTTAAAAATTTTTGGAAATTTTGAAAATTTTAGATGTTTAAAAATTTTTAGAAAATTTATAAATTTTGAAAATTCGAGAAGTTTTTATGATTTTAGAAATTTTTAACAGATTCGAAATTTTAATCAATTTACCAATTTTAACAATTTTTGAAAATTTTAGATATTTTAAGACATTTTAGAAATTTCAGAAATTTTGGAAAGTTCTAAAATTTGTCAAATCTATGGTAAATATGAATAATAAAATTTTTTGAAAACAATAGAACTTTTAAAAATTTGAGAGTTTCATAGAAATTTGAGAATATATGAGAACGTTAAAATTTTTAAATATTTAGAAACTTTGAAAATTAAAAAAAAATTGAAACCATTATAAATTACGAAATTTTTCATAACTTTTAAACATTTGATAAATTTTGATAATTTTATTAATTTTGAACATTTGATAAATTTTAATAATTTTTGATAATTTTATAAATTTTGAACATTTTAGAAATTTTGATAATTTCAAAACTTTGTAAAATATTTGGAAAATTTGAGATATTTTGAAAATTTTTGAAATTTTGAGAAGTTTTTATAATTTTAAAAATTTTCAAGTTTCGAAATTTTGATCATTTTACCAATTGTAATAATTTTTGAAAATTTCAGATATTTTAGACATTTTAGAAATTTCAGAAATTTTGGTAAATTTCGAAAATTTTGCAACATGGAGATGATTCTATAATGTTAGGACTGTTGAAGATATTGTTAATTTGGAGCATTTTAGAAATTTTGATAATTTAAAAATTTTGGAACATTCTAGAAATTTTGATAATTTTAGAAATAACGTTAGAAACTAAAAAAATTTGAACATTAATTTCAGAAATATGAATGATTTTAGAAATTTTTAACATTTCATAAAATTCAGAAATATTAGAAATTTTGGTAAGTTTGAAAGTTTTCAATATTTTACCAATTTGCAATATTTTACAAATTTTGAATATTTTACAAATTTTGAATATTTTACAAATTTTGAATATTTTACAAATTTTGAAGATTTCACAAATTTTGAATATTTTACCAATTTTAGAAAATTTGAGAAAATGGAACATTTTGTAAAATCCATAAATTTCAATAATTTTTATAATTTCAGATATTTTGAATATTCGAGAAATTTTGAACATCTTAGAAATTTTGAATATCTTAGAAATTTTGAAAGTTTTGAAAATATACGGAAATTTAGATAATCGAAAAATTTTCGAAATTTTTGGAAAGTGTCGGTACTTTTTTCTGAACTTGCGCTAATTTGACTCCACTTTCTTTCATTTTTTGGGAACTTTCTCGTGGGATCCACAGGAAACGAGATATTTTCCAAAAACACCACTTAGCCGTGTTGAGTCAAAAATGCAAAAAAAAAATGGAATTTTTGAAACCTTGCAATTCCCAAAATAATAGGACTAAAAAACTTTATTTTTCTTAGATGTACGCAGAAATGGCTAACTTTGAACTTACAAGAAAAGAAGTATTATCAGTTTGTTTTTAAGTTTACATAAATATAAATTTATTTGATAAATTTTATATTTTTAGCATACTCTAATTTTTCTTTAAATTTTGAAAAATCATTCAAAATGTAAAGAAATTGCCTTAAAATTTTCAAAATTTTCCTAAGAATTTCAAGAAAATTTGTTTATTCACTTAAAACCTTTCAAAATTCTTTCAAACCTTCTAAAGTTTTGGTTTGAAATCTTTAAAAAAAATCTGCATTTTTTAAAATCTTTTACAGTTTCAAATTCTTTCTCAATCTCTTGAAATCTTCCAAATATTTCTTGAATTTACTCGATTTATTTTTTATTTTTTAATCATACCAAATTGAAACATTTGTCTTTAAAATCTTCTACTCTTTTTCGAAATTTAAGGAAATCTTTTGAAATCAAAATTCCTTAAATATCTTATAAGTTTGTATTATTTTTGAATCGTTTCAAAACGGTAGGAAATTAATCTTTTTGGTAACGAATTAACCTGACTGATTGAAAGTTCTTGTATTTCTTTCCAAATTAATCTCTTTTTGGTGAAAAAAATGTATTATTTAATGTTTGGTTGAGCATCAATTTTCTTCAGTTGAAAATTAATCTATTTACCAAAAATTCATTGTTAAAAATTTCCATAAATTTCCGGAAATTTATGAAAAATTTCGATCATTTATGGTAATTTTACCGGTAAATATAGTAACTTACCATTAATTAGCCAAAAATTAATTTTGAAACATTTCCATAAAATTCCGGAAATTTATGAAAATTTTCGGTCATTTATGGTAATTTTGCCGGCAAATATGGTTAACCTACCATAAATTAACCAAAACTCATTTTCAAAAATGTCCATAAATTTCCGAAAATTTATGAAAATTTTCGGTCATTCATGGTAATTTTACAGGTATATATGGTAACTTACCATAAATTACCCCAAATTCATTTTAAAGATTTCCATAAATTTCCGGAAGTTAATGAAAATTTTCGGTAATTTACGGCAATTTGATCAGTTATATATGGTAACTTTCCATAAATAACCGCAAAATTCTATTATCTGCAACCAAATTTTCCTCACCGTAAGAACTGGGAAGAAATTTTGGTTGCAGATAATAGAATTTGGCGGTTATTTATGAAAATTTACCATACATAACTGATCAAATTGCCGTAAATTACCGCAAATTACCGAAAATTTACATAAATTCCCGGAAATTTATGGAAATTTTTAAAAATGAATTTTGGGTAATGCATGGTAAGTTAACATATTTAACTGTAAAATTACAATAAATGACCGAAATATTTCATAAATTTATGGAAATGGTTGAAAATTATTTTTGGGTAATTTATGGTAAGTTACCATTTTTACCAGTAAAATTACCATAAATGACCTAAAATTTTCCTCAATTTCCGGAAATTTATGGAAACATTTTTAAATGATGTTTGGGTAATTTATGGTAAGTGACCATATTTACTGGTAAAATTACCATAAATGACCAACATTTTTCATAAATTTCCGTAAATGTATGGCAATTTTTGAAAATGAATTTTGGTTTATGTATGGTAAGTTGACATATTTACCTGTAAAATTACCATAAATGACCGAAATATATTTCATAAATTTCCGGAAATGTATGGAAATGGTTGAAAATGATTTTTGGGTAATTTATGGTAAGTTATCATTCTTACCGGTAAATTACCATAAATGACCCGAAATTTGCATCAATTTCCGAAAATTTATGGAAATTTTAAAAAACGAATGTTGGGTAATTTATGGTGAGTTACCATATTTGCCAGTAAAATTACCATAAATGACCGAACATTTTCATAAATTTCCTGAATTTCATGGAAATTTTTGAAAATGATTTTTGGGTAATTTATAGTAAGTAACCATATTTACCGGTAAAATTACCATAAATAACCGAACATTTTCATGAATTTCCATAAATTTATGGAAATTTTTAAAAATAAGTTTTGGGTAATTTATGGTAAGTTACCATTTCTCTGCCAAATTACCATTGAGGACCGAAAATTTCTATAAATTTCCGGAAATTTATGGAAATGGTTGAAAATGATTTTTGGGTAATGTATGGTTAGTTATCATTCTTAACGGTAAAATTACCATAAATGGCCGAAAATGTTCACCAATTTCCGGAAATTTATGGAAATTTTTTTCAATGATGTTTGGGTAGTTTATGGTAAGTTACCATATTTACCGGTAAAATTACCATAAATGACCAACATTTTTCATAAATTTTCGGAAATTTATGGAAATTTTTAAAAATTATTTTTGTTTAAGTTATAGTAAGGAACCATATTTACCGGTAAAATTATCATAAATGACCGAACATTTTCATAAATTTCCGGAAATTTATGGAAATTTTAAAAAATAAATTTTGGGTAATTTATGGTAAGTTATCAGATTTACCAGTAAAATTCCCATGTATCGAAAATTTTCATCAATTTCCGGAAATTTATGAAAATTTTTAAAAATTATTTTTGAGTAATTTATAGTAAGTTACCATATTTTTCTGTAAAATTACCATTGATGACCGAAAATATCTATACATTTCCGCAAATTTATGGAAATTAAAAAAAAATGAATTTTGCGTAATTTAGAAGTTACCATATTTACCAGTAAAATTACCATAATTGACCGAAGATTGTCATAAATTTCCGAAAATTTATGGTTATTTTTAAAAATCAATTTTGGGTTATTTATAATAAGTTACCATATTCCTCTGTAAAATTACTATAAATGACCGAAAATTTTCATAAATTTCCGGAAATTTATGGTTATTTTTAAAAATTAATTTTGGGTAATTCATAATAAGTTACCATATTTCTCTGTTGAATTACCATGGATGACCGAAAATGTCCACAAATTTATAGACATGTCTAAATTGAATTTTCTGCAATTTATGGTAAGTTACCATAAATCACCTCTAAAATTACCGTAAATTACCAAACATTTTCGGCAATTTTTTCATTGAATTTTTGATAATTTGGAATAAGTTAACATAAATTTCATGCTTCTTCACTGAAAATCCAATATGGACTAAAATCATGACTGTATTTTGAGAAATGTCTTATATTATCCATTTGTACTGAAAACATACACTCGTCAAAAAAGTCCCTCTTTTCCCCCCAGGTGTATAATATACTATTCTTTTGTTAAAAATTTAACAAAATTTGTTTGAAAAATTCTTTTTTCCACTAAAAATGTAGCTGCTACTCCCGGGCGCTAGTTAATCGAAATCGTCGTTTATAACTGAGAGAGATAGTGGAAGACTTGGTGTTATTTAGCATATTTCAACGAAAATTAGAAAGAGAAAAAAATTCTCCCGTAATTAATGGACGACCCCTATGAAAAATAATTAATTTTGTGCAATAATTAGTAAACAATATGGTCTATTTTACTCACCAATAGAGTGGAAAAAAACTACTGAGGTTATAAAAAGAGTAGATATAGAAGTAGTCATTATGACAACGCGAAAGAAGCTGTTTCCGGAAGAACGGCTTCAAACGTTACTGATGAATGATGAAGTAAACGAGGGATTTCACAATATGCACAAGCCGTTATCTCGTTGACTAACAAGAAACTAAGTACGTCAAAGGGTTTTAGTGTTTTTTCACGGGCAATCTTATTGCCTGGTCTTAAATACGTAAGCTGTTTGTCAACATTTCGCAGGTGTTGAAAAATTTCTGAAAATTTAAGATCCGGTTCCTCATGAGCATTAACTGGGTGATCTTGAAAATTTAAGATGCTTATCAATTTTTCGTACACTGTTAGACAATTCTTGAACATTGAAGGATTAGTACAGTGAAATTAGGATTTCTGCTTAAACCAATTAGAGACACGGAGATCTATATCTTAAAATGTTGGGAGGGAAGGCAAAAGTTCTGTCGCACCCTAACCCTTTCCCAGCTTTATGATTTCTTCACAAAAATTTTCATTTTTTAATCAACACAACTTTTCTATTCTCGCATCAACTTTAAATTATGAGAATGAGAAAATTTTTACTATAAGAATCGATTTTAAAAATATATAAAATACCATAACTTCCCTGCTCTTCAATAAAATGTATTAATATTGTGGGTCAATCGATTCGTCTCGAACTGAGGAAATTTATATATTCTTGCATCAACTTTGAATTATGTTAATGAAAAAAGTTTTACTATAAAAAACCAATTTTCAAAATATATAAATTGTCATAACTTTCCTACGCTTCAATAAAATGTATTAATATTAGGGTCAATCGATTCGTCTCGAATCAACACATCTTTTCTGTTTTTGCATCAACTTTGAATTATATTAATGGAAAAAGTTTTACTAGAAAAAACCGATTTTCAAAATATATAAATTGCCATAACTTCCCTAAGCTTTAATAAAATATATTAATATCATACGTCAATCGATTCGTCTCCAACTATGGAAACTTTTAAATTCTTGCATCAACTTTGAATTATGTTAATGAAAAATTTTTACTATAAAAAACCGTATTTTTAAATATTATGCATTACCGTAGCTTCCTTTCTCTGAGACAAAATGTATTAATACTACATGTCAATCGATTCATCTCCAGTCAACACATCTTTTCTGTTTCTGCATCAACTTTGAATTATGTTAATGAAAAAAGTTCTATTATAAAAAACCGATTTTCAAAATATTTAAATTGCCATAACTTCC
>CAKNYM010053131.1:887848-923397 GCA_932195095.1 Andricus curvator | reverse complement strand
TTACAAATTTTGAATATTTTACAAATTTTGAATATTTTACAAATTTTGAATATTTTACAAATTTTGAATATTTTACAAATTTTGAATATTTTACAAATTTTAGAAAATTGGGGAAATTTCAGAAAATGGAACATTTTGTAAAATTCAGAAATTTTAAGAATTTTGAAAATTTGAGAAGTTTTTATAATTTTAGAAATTTTCAACATTTTCGAAATTTTGATAATTTTACCCATTTTAATAATTTTTGAAAATTTTAGGATATTTTAAATATTTTAGAGATTTAGAAATTTCAGAAATTTTCGTAAATTTTGACAATTTTGAAACTTGGAGATGATTCTATAATTTTAGAAATGTTGACAATATTGTAAATTTGGAGCATTTTAGAAATTTTAGACATTTTGATAATTTAAAAAATTTGGAACATTATAGAAATTTTGATAATTTGAGAAATTTAAATAAAGTTAGAAACTAAAAAATTTTGAACATTAATTTCAGATATTTGAATGATATTAGAAATTTTTAACATTTCATAAAATTCAGAAATATTAGAAAGTTTTGTAATTTGGAAAATTTTGAATATTTTACAAATTTTGAATATCTTAAAAATTTTGAATATTTTGAATATTTTACAAATTTTAGAAAATTTGGGAAATTTGAGAAAATGGAACATTTTGTGAAATTCAGAAATTTTATAAAATTTGAGAAGCTTTATCATTTTTAAAATTTTCAACAGTTTCGAAATTTTGATAATTTTACCAATTTTAATAATTTTTGAAAATTTTAGGGTATTTCAGATATTTTAGAAATTTAGAAATTTCAGAAATGTTGGTAAATTTCGAAAATTTTGAAATTTGGAGATTATTCTGTAATTTTAGAAATTGTAGAAATTTTGATGATTTAAAAAATGTGGAACATTCTAGAAATTTTGATAATTTTAGAAATTTAAATAACGTTAGAAACTAAAAAATTTTGAACATTCATTTCAGAAATTTGAATGATTTTAGAAATTTTTAACATTTCATAAAATTCATAAATATTAGAAAGTTTGGTAAGTTTGAAAATTTTGAATATTTTACAGATTTTGAATATTTTACAAATTTTTGAAAATTTTAGAAAATTTGGGAAATTTTAGAAAATGGAACATTTCGTAAAATTCAGAAATTTTAATAATATTTATAATTTCAGATATTTTAGAAATTTTGAACATCTTAGAAATTTTGAAAGTTTTGAAAATATACGGAAATTTAGATAATCTAAAAATTTTCAAAATTTTTGGAAAGTTTCGTTGGGAACTTTGTCGCGGGATCCACAGGAAACGAGGTATTTTCCAAAAACACCACTTCGCCGTGTTGAATCAAAAATGATTTCTTTACAAAAATTGTCATTTTTTAATCAACACAACTTTTCTATTCTCGCATCAACTTTAAATTATGAGAATGAGAAAATTTTTACTATAATAATCGATTTTTATAAATATATAAAATACCGTAACTTCCCTGCTCTTCAATAAAATGTATTAATATTGTGGGTCAATCGATTCGTCTCGAACTGCGGGAACTTGTATATTCTTGCATAAACTTTGAATTATGTTAATGAAAAAAGTTTTACTATAAAAAACCGTATTTTTAAATATTATGCATCACCGTAGCTTCCTTTCTCTTCAATAAAATGTATTAATACTACATGTCAATCGATTCATCTGGAATCAGCACATCTTTTCTGTTTCTGCATCAACTTTGAATTATGTTAATGAAAAAGGTTTTACTATAAAAAACCGATTTTCAAAATATATAAATTACCATAACTTCCCTACTTTTTGATAAAAGATATTAATATTCTAGGTCAATAGATTCGTCTCGAACCAAGGAATCTTTTATATCCTTGCATCAACTTTGAATTATGTGAATAAAAAAAGTTTGACTATAAAAAACCGATTTTTCAAGTATTATTAAGTGCTCAGAAAAAATGCTAATGTTATCATATTCACATTATCGTATCGTATCAGACATTTTTAAATTGAGGAAGGTTCAATTAAATGAATTAAAAATTTTGGAAAATGTTACTACGAGGAAGCAAAAAAAACGTGAAATCGCAACATTTTCTCAACACTTTTGCTCAGATTCTGACTTTCGATTAGGAGATAGCCAAAAAGAGTATAAGACTTTACTCTAAGCGGATAAAATAAGCTTTAAAATGAGCCCCCAGCGAATATTCTGCGACAAATAGTTTACGAGATATGAATTTGATAATTAACATTGTTCGTTTTTCAGTAAAGACAAAGCGATGATGAATTTTCATTGTCGCAAAAAAATTGCGATCAGGTTTTCGCTGTTGGATTCTCAAATTGAATAGTTCAAAGTATTAATAAACTTATTTTTGAATTTCAGAATCCAAAAATGAGAGAGCGGTGGGGAGAACTTTTTTCAACAATAATATTTTGTAAAAAAAATCGGTTGAGTTCAACAAAATTTTTCGCATTTTTTATAACTAATCATTCTAACCAAAAATTTTTTTCATACGTACAGCTGCCAGCGAAGTTCTTTGAAATTATTTATAAAATTTATTTAAATAATATTCTTTGCAAAGAATATATTGCACCTAGGATTTTAGAAAAAATACTAATCAAAATCCGCCTTCCTGAATAACTATGCACAATTTTTTGACATTTTTCTCGTAGCTGTGAGTATGGAACAAAAATTATTGTTTGTAACGATTTGTCATAAACAATATGAAATTTTTCTTTAATATCCTAAAAATACTTTTTCCTGAATTTTTGGATTCTGAAATATTGAAAAAATATTTTTTAACACTTTGAAGTATTCAATTTGAGAATCCAATATCAAAAACTTGATCGCGATTTTTTTGCAACAATAAAAATTCATTGCCGCTTTGTCTTCTCTGAAAAACGCACAATGTTAATTAACAAATTAATATCTCGTAAACTATTTTCCGCAGGATATTCAATGAGGGCTCATTTTGAAGCATATTTTATACTTTAAAAACAAAGTCTCATACATTTTTTACCTATATCTTAATTGAAAATAGTAATCGAAGCAAATGTGTTGAGAAAATTTTTCGAATTCAGGTTGTTTGTTAATAACAAACAATTTTCTGAGAAATCTGATTCGAAATTTTTAGGGACAATTTTTCGGCTAATGCAACTATAGGGAGAGGCCACATTAGAGTGGTTCAAAATTTTTTTCTCGAATTTTCATAGATGTAAAACTAAAATTTGTTTAAATAAAAAAAAAATCATTAAAAAAAAATTATATTTCGAGGTTTCGAAAGCCCCATGAAGTTTAACACGTATTTCCCATGAGAGAAAAAAAATTTTGTAAATTTTATTCAGAACTGACGATTCTGAATAAAATTTCCCAAAAAAACCAAAGTGAAAAATCAACTTTTCAGTTAGAGCGAGGCAATCATGAATGTAATTTAACATAAATAATTGTTTCAACATTTATTATTATTTATGACAATATTCTCTTAGAATAACGCTAAAAAGATGCGTTTTTTCCGAAATATTTATTTTTTTGTCCACTTTTTACACAGAACGAGGTAATAATTAACGCAGTTTAACAATCATAATTGTCTTAATAAATTATTATTGTTTGTAACTATCTTTTCCTATAGTAATTGTAGATAGTTTCATTTTTTTCTTAAATTTTCCATTTTTTGTTAACTTTTCACTTAGAGCGAAGAAATAGTTGATGCAATTTAAAAAAACTTAATTGTTTAAACAAATTATTATTTTTTATTAATATTTTCTCCACAAAAAAGAAAAAGATTGTTTAGAAAATGGCTTGCTCTAATGTTTATTTATTATCTGTCCATAATTAAAAAGCCGAAGCAAAGTTAAAAATTGCAGAAATTATCTTTCTAGAAATTATTTACAAAAAGATAGTAATACACAATACTAAATAATAAATATTTAGCAAAGGATGATATGCATCTTCGATATGCAAAAGGGGAGGCGTTAACATCATTGGTAAATTAATAGTTGATGGGAAAAATAATTTAGAAAGAATTAATTAATATAAATGAATTAATAAATAGGAATTAACTGTAAATATTATTAATGTTATTATGGAATAATACTACCATCCAGTTATATCAAAATTCGAATTTATCTTATTAGGTAGTTATTTAAGGGTTATGAAGAAATATTTTGATCAATAATAGTCCAACGAGTATAAGCTGATTGAGTAAACATCTGATAGCTTGCATATTAAATAATAATAGAAGTATAGATATTAATTAACCTCAGTCCTAGAAATATCTAATGCTGGATTAGCAGATACGAGAAAATTTATGTATATCGCGCTCGCCCAAAATATCCGGCCAATTGGGTAGCTGATGGGAACGACGCGCCTATCTCCGACCAGCTAGTCTCTGATTGAGCCGTCACCGAGGAGTGGGAGACTCAGCGCCGAGAAACCCCCTCTACTCGAATTCCACGCGAAGTGGGAGAGACCGCTTAGTCAGCGTAGTGGGAGGATTTGCGTACACCCACATAAAAGGACGCGTTTCCGGCTACCAGGACACTCTGCCTCTCGACTAGCTCGAGTCCGCACGATTCTTCTTGTCCCTCCGAGCGCAGCCTAGGGTAAAAATAGTCAATTAAATCGGATTAACTTCAAATAGAACGTTTCACAAACGTCTTGCGGGTCGTTCCATCAAGCAGTGCAGGGGAAGGTTTGCCTAACCAACCAAAAGTAGTTTGATGTCCTCCCAGAGAAATCTTACTTGGTGCTCCATCAAGTTGTCCTCGGGGATTTCTTGCGGATGGGTCTCCCATCCGCAGATGCGGTCTCCCCGCCGTCAACGGGAACAGACAGCCGGCCCAAACAACGACTGTCAACAGGAATTGGCAGTCTCCAGTCCTACTTGCTAACAGGAGTTGGCAAGTGCCATCCGCGGTGGAGAGCAGGAGCTCCCATCTAGTAGACAACTAGGACCTTCAGCCGCCGCTCTGAATCAGGAGGAGACTCCACCTTCCGTCCATCACAAATGAAGAGAAAGGCATTTTTACAATAAGAAGAAATCCTAGAGTGAAGTCCATTACCTTGTAGACAATTCAGAGGAGTTATCAAGGAAGGCAAGATATTTTTAACACCCAGCCAATAAAGGTACGACATGAACAAGACTTAGTCAATGTCCAGCGAACGAAGACAAGATATGAGCAGGCTGCTGTCAATATACATCCACTGGAGGCAAGCTATGAGCAGGATGTAGTCAACATCCAGCCAATGAAGGCAAGATATGACAAGTTTGTTGCCCATACATACTGGTATAGTTGGTTTGCGTTCGCTCGTTTTGGTTTGTTCGTTCGGGATGGTTCATTCGGGTTATTTCGTTTGTGTTGTTTCGCTTTGTTTGGTTTATCTAGGTTCCTTTGTTTGGGTTGGTAATTTGCGCTTGTTTTGTTTGGGTTGGCTGGTTTTGATTCGTTTGTTTGGGTTGGCGTTGGTTTGGTTATTTTAGGTTGCTAGGTTTGGGTTCTTACCAAATATTTTTTCAAAATTCGAGAAAATGGCGGAGATATGGGACTTTGAGTTTTTGGACAACCTTTTTTTTTGAATGACGTATCTTGATTTCTAGTTGAATGATGTAAATTTTCGACGTCTGAATTCACTTGTTTTAAGATACATTTCAAAATGAAAAAATTTGAAAAAATGAAATTTCTCCGAAAATTTTGTGAAACAACAAAATAAAAATGAAGAACGCGTTTCCCAAGAAACGTGATTTTTTGAATAATTTTTTAATTTTTTCGTCAGAGTAAGGTATAAGTGTGGTCTGAAAGTCCTGAGATTATTGGCGTGGGTTTGCTACTGGTTTTAAAAAAAATTCAAACTTCAGGTATTCTATGGCGCGGCGCGGCTCAGTAGGGCAAATTAAAGTGTCTGTGGATGAATTAATTATCGAAACACAATTATTTTCATCCTGTTTGAATTTTTTTATAAATAAAAATTAATTGATTTCTGATTTTTCTCAAAAACTTGTTTAATACTTTTTTTTTTATTCCAGAAACAAAATGACAATAACCAAAATTCTTGACTTTTGAAGAATACCGTTCGTTATAAAATATTCAGATTCATTCAAAAAGATCCAGATTCAATGACACAATAATTGAGAAATGATTCTCAGTAGAACTGTAGAAATTTGTTGAAATAAACATTCTGTTGTTATGAACAAATGATTGGATCAAAATAATTTCGTGGCGGTTAGCATCACATTTAGTCAATCGATAATAATGTCATTATATGTCATTATTTACCAAAAATTTGCTATCATCAACATTATAATGATTACTGAAGCAAGTAACGTTTGCACCCAAATAATAAACGTCATTATCAAGGCAAATAATCAATTGATACGATGAATCTTGGGCGTTCCACGAGCTTCCCTGATAATAAAAAATAACAAATAATAATAAAAATAATAACAAATTATTTATTATTTTTCTTTAATCCACTTTTTTGTTTATGACAACAAATATTTATTTCAACAAATGTTTAAGCTTCTACAGATCTACTGAAAATAATTTCTAAATTGTTGTGTCATTGAATCTCGATCTTTTTGAATGAATCTGAATATTTCATAACGAACATCTATTACGTGAGAAAATTTATTTACTTGGATATTACTGGTATAAAATATCTGGAAATAAATTGCCATCAAATAAAGACGTTTTAAGTGTATTATTTTACAATCTTTGTTTTTTGAAGTTAACTTCACGAGAAAGTGCCAGACTAGCATCGCAGGAGGTTATTGTTTTGTGGGGAAAAGCACGAATTCCAACTCAGGAAGTGAGAAACTGCATCTCAAAATTAGAATGTTTGTACCAAGAATGGAAATAACTGCAAAAACACGCTGGGACTCGAGGATCTTTTTGACATTGCACATGCGAACGCTTTGGAAAATATTTCTAAAGAAGAAGATAAGCAGTTTTTAATAAATCAAAGGTTAAAGGGTCGACAAGGCTTTATGTTCGGAATCGATTACAAGGAACTTCTAAGAGAAAGAAAAGTTTCAGAACGAGAAGAGACAGCGTTGATGAGAAAGGAGCGAAGCAATCTTGAAATTGAACGCTCAAGTGAGTAATGTATAAAAAAATTGCAATCATCCAATACCCCTTATGATTTTTACATTTCAGTTTTTAAATTTAATTTTACATCATTCAATTTCTTCTTTTTCTTTTAAAGATGAAACTGATCCACTGATAATATTATGGTAGAACCTCCTCTCCCAGAAGATACAGAATGAGAATTTTCATCACCAAAAGCAAAACGGGCGAGAGGGAGCCGTACACTAGTGACTCCTAAGGTTGCTGCAGCCTTAGATAAATTTAAAATCAGTGACAGGGATGCAGTTCATGTTCTGATTGCAGCTACCGAGGCACTAGGCCATGATGTCCAGGATTTTGTCATCAACATGTCATCCATTCACAGTACAAGAGATAGCGCGTCGGACTTCCATGCGAGAGGTCCGGGGTTCGATCCCTGAGCCGGGTACCAATGCAAATTTTTCTATGTACTTCCAACGGGGCTTCGGTGGTTCGACACCCACCTTAACCTGTAGGTCCCCTCAGAAAAAGCTGGTATCGTACCAAGGTGAAGACTCGAAAATGAGTCAGCTTTCTTCTTGCGTTTGGGGACTCCTACAGGAGGCACCACGCTCGATGGTCTCTGGCCGATTTCGAGTAATGAACACACACACATACAATTACATAACACACCAGGACAGTGCTTCGAATCTGTGCATCTACCTGATGACTTCAGAGGGATCGCTCCGTACACCCTAGCCTGCTAGGGAGGTTGACGAATGGCAGAGTGGGTGAGGATCACTTTGCCTGATCAACAAAGGAGGGCGTCATTTACTGTGCGATAGGTATGCCTGTCACCTGAGAGGTATAATCTCAGAACGGTTATAACAACGAAAAACCCACCGAGATCCAAAAAACTCTCGGCGAAGGATGGCCGGATTCGTAGTACTGCCTTGAGAATAAACACGGGTATGGCACAATAGGCTTTATAGCTTGAGCGCCAGGGGTGGGACCTCACGGGCCCCCCGCCTACATTACAACTAAGACTGAGACTACTTTCAGCGTTAATAGGTAAGGAGACCGTCGATCGAGTTCCTGTGATTCTTTCGAATGGCGATGCTGAACAACTTCTTGGAGTGCCTGTACTGCAATCTGGGCCTTGAAAAGAGCAGGCATCTGCTGTTTGTGAAATTATTGTTGAATGGGGTCTGCAATAGTCTGTTAAAACATTATTTTTTGATACAAGAGCATCAAATACTGGAAGTTATAGAGGTGCGTGCGTTTTAATAGAAAAGTTTTTTAGAAAAAGATCTTTTGTGCTTTGCTTTTAGACATCATATATACCAAGTTATTCTCAGAAGCGTTTTCGAGGAAAAAATGGGCACAACTACAGGTCCGACTGTATTGATCTTTAAAAACTTTCGAAATGCTCGGTCTGGAATCAATGCTCATAATTGTCGATCAGGGATTGAAAACGAAAAAGCTAAAAGACACTTTAATCAGGTCGACGTATCTCGAATCCTTGACCTTGTTAAAAATACTTTGAAGGAACAGCAGACTAGAGAGGATTACAGTGAATTTTTGAAATTAGTAATAATTTTCCTTGGTGAAGTACCACCTCGTGGACTATTTTTCCGTATTCCGGGGCCATCCATCATGCGAGGTGAATGGCAAATCTATTTATTGCTTGAAAATCTTTCTCTTCTCTCGATTGCCAAGAGATCGATGGGAATGATGCCTGCAATAACGAGTACTGCTGGTCCGGAGACAGACTTATAGGCGCACGCCACTCTCAATGCACCCTTCCTTTCAACTGCTATGAGCCTATTCCTGTACTTGTTGATCTTCAGAGCATCAGCCCAAACTTCTGCTCCATAGAGCATGATAGAGTGGGTGACGCTCATCAAGACTCTCCTCTTGCAGCTTCTAGGTCCAGCTACATTCGGCATTAGTCTTGATAGCATACCGACCATTGTTTCTGCTTTGGCGGCATCATTGCTTATTAGTACTGAAAACGTGATTTTCTCATCTACCCACGTGCCCAGATATTTGAGAGCATTCTTTGCAGTAATTTCTTGTCCAGCAATGTCGACTGTGAGTGGTTTAGAAAATGTTCTCGGTCTGGTCAGAACTACAACCTCGTCTTCTTGTTTGCCAACTACAGCCCATGATTATCGAGCCAGTTTGCTACCTTTCTTGATATTAAGGCAACTCTCGTTTTTGCAGGTACGGGCAGGTCCTCTAACCTACAGCGCCTTAACATGCTAGGCAGCGCGGGCTCGAATAGGAGCTTAGACGAATGGCGAATAAAAGTGAGCGCGACCAGTAGCAAGGGGGAAGAAAAAAGAAAAAGAGAAGAAGAGGACGATGAATTAGAAAAGGACAAGGAAAGCAAGGAAGTGAAGATTAATGTGACTAAACGGAAAACACCGGATATAGATAGGGGGGATGGAGGAATGTTAGAAAAACTAAAGGCTTTCATAAAAGGGTATAGAGAAGAAACAAGGAAGAGACTGGATGATATGAATAGGGATATGAATAGGCAGGGAAATGATTCAAGGGGGGAAGTGAGAAAAGTAAGAGAAAACTGGGAAGAGTGGGATAAAATCTGGAAAGAGGAGAAGGAAAAGGTATGGGGTAAACTAGAGAGCATAGAAAATAGACAGAAGGAGGATGACGAAAAGAGAAATAGTGAGATAAAACAGTTGGAAGAACGGGTAAACAGCTTAGAAATGAGGAATGAGCATATGGGGAAAGAAACAGAGGGTGCTGAAATAGAAAAAGGGAGTAATAAGAACGTGCAAAATGAGAATGAAAGATTGAAGAAGAGACTAAGTGACATTGAAAGGAGATTGGGAGGGGAACAAAGGGCAAAGAGGAAAAATAACATAGTTGTTAAGGGACTGGCAATGGAGAGTTAAACAGGGGAAGTGGAAATCGAAAATCTTCTGAGAGATATTGGAGTTCATTATTGAAAGGAAGAAGGGAAATAATTGAAGAGGATTTGACATGGAGGGAGAGAAAAAGGAGATGGCAAATAGAGGTTGAAAGGTTGAAAGGGTCGACTGAGAAGGTAAGGAATGAGGTAGGTACAAAAGAAGGAAGAGTAGAGGGAAAGAGAGGCTGGTGGGACGAGGAATGCAGGGAGAGTAAAGAGAGAATGAAAGAGTGCGTAAGAAACTGGAGGAAAGGAGAAACAGAGAAGGCGGAGTACAACAGGAGAAAATGAGAGGATGCTAGGAAGGAAAAAGCAAAAGGGAAAGGAGAAATACAAGGAAGAAGTAAAAAGCGATCAAAGAAGGTAGGGTCTGGGATGTGATAAATAGGGAAAGAGGAGGAAGGAAGGGCGTGAATGAAGAAATAGAAATGGACGAGTGGGCGGATTATTTTAAGCGTCTGTTAGGGGGAGAACAAAAGAGGATCAAAGGGGAAAATAGAAGGATAGTCCAGGGAGAAATGGAGGGAGGGAACGAAATAACAAGAGAAGAAGTGGATGAGGCGATAGATAGACTGAAAAGAAAAAAGGCTACAGGAGAGGATGGTATGGAGAACGAAGCAATAAAGTATGGGGGAGAAGGGATAAGGGAAGGGATGTGGAAGATCTGCAACAAGGTCTGGAAAGGAGAAGGGTGGCCGAAGGAGTAGAGGACTGGGCTGGTGGTACCGCTTGCCAAGAAAGGGGAGGGTCAAAAGGTAGAAGAGTACAGAGGGATCACTCTTATGCCAGTGGGTTATCAAATATACGCAGAAATTCTATGAAAAAGGTTAGAGAATCAGATAGAAGAGAAACAAAGTATTCCACACGATCAGACGGGATTTAGAAAAGGGAAAATTTAGAAGAGGGAAATTAGTCGCCTTGTTCGTAGATTTTAAAGCAGCTTTTGACTCAGTGAATAGGAAAGTGCGATGGCAGGCAATGAAAGAAAGGGGAATAGAGGAAGGGTTGGTGGAGAGAATGAAGGAAATTTTTACTGAAACCAGGATTAGGGTGAAGGTAGCGGGGAGAAAAAGGGAGGTTTTCTGGACAGGAAGAGGTCTAAGGAAAGGGTGCCCGTTGAGTCCGCTACTATTTAATATGCTGCTGGCAGACTTAGAGGAGAAGCTGAAGGAGAAGGGAAAAGGGGGGACGATTTTAGGTAATAGCAAACTATATTCTCTAGCATACGCGGACGACGTAGTTCTATTAGCAAACGATGAGAAGCGGCTGAACCTAATGATAAGAATTTTCGAAGAGTATGTGGGATCAAAAGAACTGACGGTGAACGTAGGGAAGACCAAGGTGATGAGCTTCAGAAGTAGAAAGACCAAAATAGCTTACGTTTGGAAGATGAACGGACAAAAAGTGGAAAGGGTGGAGGAGTTCTGTTACTTATGTTTTTGATTCGGGGCTGAAGGGGGAAACGAGGCGCAGGTGAGGAAAAGAATCGAATGTGCGAGTAAAGTAATGAGCCAAGTATGGGATATAGGAAAGAGAAGGTTCAATGACGATTGGAGAATGAGGGTTTCGTTGTTTGATGCGTTGGTTTGGGCGATGTTGTGTTATGGAGCGGACATCTGGGCATGGAAGAAATATAGGAAAATGGAAAGCATGCATGAGAGATTTCTGAGATGGGTAATGCGGGTTAGTTGGAGTTGCCCAGGATACATGTTAAGGGAAGAACTAGGAAGGGAAAAAATGGTAACTAGACAAATTGAGAGAGCCTGGAAGTTTGAACAGAAGCTGAAAAGGGGAGAGGGGAGCAGAATATCACAAGCATGCCTGGACGAAGTTCGGAAGAAGGAGACGAGAGGCAATTTGGAAAATTCGAAATGGGAGGAAGAAAGGAAAAAAATGAGGAGGGCTTGTGATATACAAGAAGAAGTACTGGAGTGGGAGGACATAGAGTTAGAGCTACTATTAAAACAAGGAGAAGAGAGATGGACGAAGGTTATGGAGTGGAGGTACAATAGATGGTATATGATGGTCAAAGGAGTGACGGAACCAGAATATTTGCAAAAAATGAAATAGGAAGACAAATGGAATAGGATGGTACGGTTTAGAATGGGAGAAGGGGTGAGATCTTGTAGATATTGGATGGATGAAGAGGACAATCTGTGCAGAGTATGTGGATACGAAATGGAGTTATGGGCACATGTGTTAGAGAGGTGTACATGAGAGGAAGGTGGACAGTTGAGTGTGGATGATTGTGTAAGATGGATTTTGGATGGTAATGGACAGGGAGTGACGTGGATGAAAAAACTGGAAGAAGTAAGAGAAAGCAATGGAGCAGGGTTTAGCCAAACGGGTAATCCTGTCTAAAGGAAAGTAACTAGCAAAAATGTTAAATTTTCGAATCGGTGAAAATGTATTGGATGGTAAGAGAAAACGGCAGCCCTCGAAGATCGCTCATTTTTAGAAGTTTGAAAATCAATAGTATTAATATTATTGTTATTTTAAGTAAGGCGAAACATTAGAATATAAGCAGCGGCTTAGTTAGGTTAAGGATGAAATGTAAATATATGTACAGGGAGCGAAAGCCCTCAAACCCGTAAAAGGGAGAGATTAAATATACATACATACATACATAAAAAGTGACCAATGTACCATTTAAAGAGGCTATAGGGATCTTTCTTCATTTCGCAGGGGTTATCAGGCCAGATGTTGCTTATGCAGTAGATTATTTTGCCAGAAGGAAATCAGAGTCTACTGAAGATGACTGGATACGCGTTAAAAGAATTTTCAGATATACTAGAGGAACTTCAGATGTAGGTGTTAGAAGCAGTGACCGATGCAAGTTTTAAAGATTTAGGAGATTCAACTTCAACTGGTCGAGTAGTGATGAGAATATTTGATGATTTATTGGTTAAGAGAAATCACTAACAATCCGATCTCACTTTTTCCACTTGCCAAGAAGAATACCTTGGGATGAGTTATGGCTGATGATGGCCAAGGGTTAATTTTTCCGGATAAAGCAATTATATGGAGGAAGGGGGGCTTGAAAATTTCAAAAAACACCTTACGTAATTGGCAACCTAATTTATTAATTTCTCGATTGTCACTTTTTACATTTATGATTATTACAGTTTATATTAACAACTTTAGATACTACTAATGATATTGGGTAAATTACAAGTAACACTGATACAATTATCAATAAAGCAAAATCAAATTCTTATATCTAATCAACCAGGTACTACAGTAAGCACCAGATTGCGCTGACAAAGAGCTGTCTACAATAAAACCTTCTTGCTTTTTGGTTTTTATTTATTTGCAGACATTGTAATATGATTCATAGGTTATTCAAGGACTTTAGGGATTTACACAATTTTAATGGACTTGAAGGGATGTGATAGATTTTGAAAATTTTAAGGAATTCCAAAAGGGTCAAAGATACCAAAGGATTTCAAATACTTCACGGGATGTCAGGAAATTTGAAAGAATTTCTAGGGAACTCTAAAGCGAAAATGAATTTGAAAATAGTATTAAAATATTGTATCATTCTTCAATATTCCATTTCTAACTCATTGAATTCCAAAGTTTTTAAATTTATAAAAATAGAAGTTTAATTGTTACGATTTGCAAATTTTTAATTTGTAAGTGAAAGGACTGAATTTGTATGCATAAATAACAATTAAACAATTATTTTGAAAACAGTATTTTGAAATTTTTAAGGTATTCTCAAATATTCCAAGGAACTGAAAAACAATTCTGAAGATTTTGAATAGTTCGATTTGAAAGAATTCCAAAGTATTCACCGTGATTTAAATCTTTTTAATACTAATCAAAGAATTTTGTAGGCTATCAGATATATTTAGAGAATTTTTAAAAAATGTCGAGATTATCAGTGATATTTAAGAGTTGTGAAGGAATTTCAACGGATTTCTAGAACAATTTAAAGAATAAATAAAATAAAATGAAATTTCAGACGACTGTTAGGAATTTCTACGGATTTCAGGGATTTGAGAGATTTCGAAAAACTTTGTCAGATTTGAAGGATTCCACTCGATTTGGAAAAAAGAGATGAGATTTCAAGGGATGTTTTTTAATTTTGAAGGATGTGAAAGGATTGGCGAGTTTTCCAGGAATTTTCAAAGAATCTCAACAACAGATTTCCGACTTTTCTGAAAGGATTTCAACGGATTTCAAAGCTCTCAGCGTATATCCTACAAAATTCGGAAGGGCTGCACTAGATTTGATGAGAGATGTATATATTTACGCTACTATTGACACTATTCAGATTTCCTCAAATGAATCCCACGACCAGAGAGTATGCGTTGGATTGTTCCTTTTTCCAAACCTTCCGTCTTAGACTGATACGCTAATAATACCGTATATAGTAGTTGGCTAATCAATGTTACGTCTGTTTTAGGAACTGAGTGTGATGCCTGGATCGTGTGTGTTCCAAGAGCTGATTGTCCTGCCTAGGTCGTGTGTATTCCAAGAGCTGAGTATCCCGCCTGGGTATGTATTCATGATCGCTTCCAAAATCACTCATTTGACTTGACGATCCCCCTCCATGTTGTATTTGTTGAGCGTGGAGTACATCGAAGTATGTATCGGGTGTATGTGTCTCATGTGGATTTGATGCCCCAATCATATAAGATCCACTGCCCGGTTGACTCTGTTGACCGTCAAATGTATCGAAGACTGTAGCGGGTGTATATGTCTTATATGGATTTGATGTCCCAGTCCTAGAAGAGCTACTGCCATGTTGAATCTGTTCAGCGTGGTGTTCAGTGTATACATTGTGTTCATCATTCCTAACATCACTCCCTCGTCGCGGGGGATCACGTACAACTTGAGCATATTTAGCGGCCTTCATTTTTTTACGTTGTCTGTCTGCTTCGTCTTGAGCGGTTTCAAAAAGGGCTCTTGCGTTAGGAGGATTCGTTGCTTCAAGCCACTCATATATTACTTGCAACCACTCGTTGGCGCGAAGGTGCTCAGGGTTGTTCTTGGGACTGTGATATAAAGTAAAGTATTTCTTGTTTTCGATGTATGGATAAACGCGCTGGTTATCATACAGTGTTCCAATAAATTTATTTTTAAACAATATTGGCTCTCCAGGAGGAGCTTTGTCTCCTAGTATCTGTTCTATAGGAGTAGGGTCCGACCTTCCCCGTGAGTTTTCGCCTGTAAAAAGACAATACTAATGTATACAGATTAATGAATAATTACAAAAATTCTTGAAACTTTTGAACGAGTAAACATATTAGACCGCGATAAGGAGTGCAAAGCCGCTCGATGGTAAATCCCTTCGGGTCACATGAAGGTTATGTTTAGTGATTTTTCGAAATTCATATTAAGTGACGTGCTATGCTCATTATGCTAGAATTCAACTATTATAATTAGAAATTAATCTATTTATGAAATTAATAAAAATACTGATCACCTGCAGTTTTAGGGACTCGTCTCCGGCTTGAACTATGGTATTCATTATTATTGTTGTTCATTGAGTGTGACCTCTGTACTGCAAAAGAGCAAGAGAAATGTATCAAGTTAATTAAATCATCAATTTTTCATATTCACTTAAGAAATGTTATATACATACACAACTTATAGTTTTTGTTAAGTGTCCGTCCATCCGTTTTTTTTTAAGGAGGACAAGTTAAGGAAATTAGGAAAATTACGAGAGGTAAAGCAGGGGAAGTGAGGGAAATCAAAAATATTTAAACAATTCTTTTCCCCTGTGAATCATGGAAAGTTATTTTTGTGTGGAATTAATAACGAAATTAATTAATTTTAAGGGTTATATTCCTTGTGAAAGACAGTTTGCAAAAACTTGAACAATTACGTATCATTACTTGTTCCATTCCATTGAAACGATGAAGATAAATGCAGTTCTTTGAGTCTCTTACAGTATGTTGCTTATTAATAGGTATTTTCTTATCTTAAAGAAGTCGATTCGAAAACTCTTGACAATTATTAACTGCGTCATTAATTGCAGAAAATATTAGATTTTCAAAATTCACAGGGTAACAAACTTGTTTAAGTAACTGCAAACTGTCTTTAAGAAAAAATATCAATCTTAGTACTCATTACTCTTGAAATATTATCTTGAGTATCATCAACTGTATGCTTCTTTCAGAAAATGATAACTTTTTAGAATTTATAGAGGAAGAAATTTTGCAAAACAAATAATGATTGTTCAAACAATTCAGAATTAGTTCAAAAATATTTTGAAACTGGATCGTTTTGAAAATCAGAATAAGGGAATTTCTTTTACCAAGGGACGAAATTATTAGGTGAACTCTATTACCAGAAATCGAAAGTCGAATTTTTACAGACATAAATTTGGACCATCTTACTCTATAATTATAATTCTCTGCTCGGTAGCAACAACATTTTTAAAATAAAAAAAATTATTCTAAGATCTAAATCTGAGAATAAATATTCAATCTACAAATAATGTTAATAAAGATACTGACCAGGTGCAGTACTTGGGACTCGTATCCCGTTTACACTGATATGTTCATTATCATCGTTGTAGCCTGATCGTGAGGTTGATGCTGTCAAAGTACAAGAAAAATGTATTAAGTTTCATAAATAATCAATTATTCAAATTGATTGACACAAAGAAAAACGAAGTGTAATCTTTATCCTGATTTTGAAGTCACTGATGAGATCAAAAAATAGTTAGACTTTCTAAATGAAACAGCAACGTCTTATTATTCTTCCAAATTTATGCCATACACTTCAAAGTAATCGTCTTCTGATGCAATACACTTATGCCACCTTTTTTTTCATTCTTTGAAATAGCTGTTGAAGTCGATTTCCGGAATGGCCTTCAAAACCTTCTTCGATTTGGCTTGCATCTTTTCATTCGAGTCAAAACGAATTCCCCAACCTGTTTTTTTTAGCTTCGGGAATATTCAGAAGTCAGCCTTATCGTGATACAAAACACAAGAGTTTTCTTCCCATAATTCTGGCGAAAGAGCAGTGAGAATAACAATAATGACAATATATTTGAGCGTTATGCGTCGTTTGCGTGAAGCTATTCGCCAGAAGCGGCCAGAATCATGGGAAGAAAACTCTTGGGTTTCGGCCCACGATAAGGCACCTCCTCACACTGCATTGGTTATTCGAGACTATTTGGGCAAAAATTCGACTCATATCGTTCCGCAACCGCCTCATTTGCCTGATTTAGCTCCGTCTGACTTCTGGGTATTCCCGAAAATAAAAAAAAAAAGGATTGGGGAAATCGTTTTGCCTCCATTGAAGAGATACAAGCCGAATCGAAGAAGGTTTTGAAGGACATTACGGAAGTCGACTTGAGCAACTGTTTCGAAGAATGGCAAAAAGGTGGCCTAAGTGTATTGTATCAGGAGCAGATTTCTTTGAAGGGCATTAAATAAATTTGAAAGAATAATAAGCCATTGCTGTTTTATTTAAAAAGCCTTACTATTTTTGGATCACCTTATCTTTACCTGAAAAGAAAATTACCTTCACGTAGTAAGACTTACTATCCTATTTTGATTTCATGTAATAGTATATTAAATCACAAGTAGGGTCAAGCACATCTTACCACGAGGAGGTTAATGTTCGCGAACATTGAATTCCACGTGAAGACGTGTGTAACCCTGCGAGTGATGTAAGATATTTCATTCGAAACCACCATGTTATGAAACTGTAGAGCCCCCAGAAAAGTGAGCATTAGATTGCCCTTTACCGGAATGGTGCGAGAACGTCCATCGCTATACAGCTAGGAACATTTTCACTCATATAAACCCGACCTTAGCAAGAGAGGGAGGGGACGAACAGGGATGGATCTCTCAAATAAGGAATAGGTTGGGAACGTTCGATAGATACGTTTCCCAGGATTATGCAGAACCATGTGAGATGAGATATTATCCATGCTTCGCAGAGTTTGCAGAGCAAACCCCTTCAATACGATGTCAGAACCAGATGGGTTATATCAGGATCCAGGAAGTAAAGCGAAGAGACGAAGTCGCGTACCTTAGGTACTTCTCCAGATATGACAAAGTTATAAGTCACCCGGCTCCATACGGCTCTGCGTGCCTTAACCTAGGAGTGGAGAAAAGCCACACTCCAGGGTCTAATATGCAAATCCTCGCCAGGAAAGAATCAGTCTAGTGCTACCTGCACTACCTATAAGTTCGATACCACATCAGAATATAACCCCTTCCGTACCCACAGCGACGCCACGCCATCCACGAGGACAATCCTCCAGATTCTCCATCTCACAGTTCAGCTGCTTCTTCTCTGAGGCCTTAAGAGTCAAGTAGTGCATGGTCCGGTACTGACATGAAACCTAACATCTACGTGTATCTCGATTACATCGTTACCGTTTACGAGACGTTTATGAGTCACAAGCAACGGATAGTTCGAGTCGTGGACCTCTTACAGGGTGCCGGATTCACGATCAGCACAAATTTAAGCCTTTTTTCTCTTATTCCGCCCTTGAAACGGCGAAGCAGTATAAACATACGGTTCTTAGGAGTATCGTAGTGGTATTAGAACCGCGAGGAAGACAAGAGGAGACGCCGGAAAGAAGCTGGGCGAAGGCGTCGTGAGAAAGACGAGAAGATCACAAAGCCATTCGTGATCGTACTTCAGCGCAGACCTTTCAGCGAGTTCAGCGATGGCTCTGTGACCCGCAGCGCTCCAGCGCGTGACGCCTGCACCAAATTCGGAGGAATAGGACACCACTGGGAAGAGTGCTCTACCCCTGGATACTTCGTCTGAATACTAAAATAGCCCAGGAATAAATAGTGTGTCCCGATAACCGTTTTCTTTTATCTACCAGTGTCTAGAGTTAAGTCCACGATTCATCGCGATTATTATTCGGTTTTTATTTCAGACGGATCTAGATGGGATAATTTAGAGTATCTGAGTGAAAATAAAGTTCTAAACCTTGAGTAGAGCAACAGCTAGGCAGGTTAGGTCTATGGGAGGCTGGCAGAAGGGTGGAGAGACGGTCGCGTCGTGAGTAAATGAAGCTTGTACGCTCCGGCCAGGTCCAGGGGAGTTGTAACATGGTTTTAGGAAAAACTCACGTATCTATAAAAACTTAACGGGATCTCGCTGAAGTCAAAACTATCCTGAAAACGTCACGCGAGCGGAATTAGTGAATTGACCGTCAAGCCACGATCTCAGCCTGAAATGATAAATATATGATGTAATTTTTTAGAACGATTATTTGCCTTGACTTTCACCTGAACTCAACTCGATCTAATTTATAAATTAATAATTGGCAACGAACTTAAAATGTTTTGAGTCAGTTTCGAGAATGGAATTGCGAGGAGAAGTATCAACATAAGCCTACGAAGAAGACAACCTACACGTAATCCGATCAAAGGAATTTATTTCGAACCGGAGGAAAACCGTCACTTAAAATCGACACAAGGAAAATCGACAGCATGTCAACAACATTATAGACGACGCTGTGTGTTTACAGTTTTGTAACTGGACATAGAAACCATGACTGGGAAGATTCCACTATCGTCTACTAAAGTTTAGCACATGCGGGCCATCATAATGAGACGTCCGGCCACTTTTTACCGGGCCAATAGTGAGATCGATAGTCCGAAAGCCAGATCTAGACGGGTTGACAGCGACCGTACCGAGACGTTAATTATGTGGTTCAACTCCCTGGACCTATTCCGTACGCTAGGGCCAATCAATGTTAGAGGCATGGAGAGTCACGAGAGCTTTATGGTCATGAAAATAGCAGAAGAAAAGATGTGAGAAGTGCAATGTGAATTTATACTAGAAAGATCATGTACGGATCAAATATTTAGCTTAAGATAGATCACAGGAAAAAGGTTGAGAGTAGGAGAGAAAGTTTTCTGTGGGTTTGCTGACCTAGGAGAAGCATATGACCAGGAGCATAGGAGTAAACTTTGGGAAGCTCTGAAAGAATACGGCGTCAATGGGTGGCTTCTACAAGCAAAACAAACAATATATGCTGGTAGCAAAGCGAGTGTAACGGTTAATGGGAAAATAATTCACTGTTTCGATATTATGCAGGTTGTTAGACAAGGATGCGTTATGTGCTTATGGCTATTTATTATATTCATGGACAAGTGTCTAAGAATGGCCCTCTTCGACGAAGAAGGTGTCGACCTCGAAACAGTAAGAGTACGTGGATCAGCGTTCGCAGATGATAAGGTTGTTAAGGCAGAATCAATCGAAGACTTGCAAAGAATGTTGAACAAACTGAATACAAGCATGAAGAACATGGGCCTCAAAATTAACGTGAATAAAACCAAACTTATGGTGTTTGAAGGAAAAGGTGAGAAAACAATTTGCAACACTGTCAGAAGTAAAAATATATCAAAAATAGCTAAAATGGCAAGACATAATCCTATATTTGTACTAAGTGTGCTACACGATAGCGAGACATTAAGCTGTCAAGAAAAGAATAAGAGTAAAATTAACGCGATTGGCATGTAATCTCTGCGCACGATATGCGAGAAAACACTGATGGAAAAGTGAGAAACGAGATGATCCTCAAAGAGTCTGGTACAGACGAGACACTAGTTTACATATGGGAAATCAGTTAAGGCGGTTCGGACATATTGAAAGAATGAAAGATGAACGACTGACAAAGCAAGTGTATAAAGGTAAAGTGAATGGCAGTATGCACAGAGACAGACGGCGGAACGAATGGTTAGAATGTTTGAATGAGACCTTAATCCGAAGAGACAGAAGAAGCCATAGAAACACGAGAGCTTGCATGAAAAAATGCATGGCCGTGAAGGAAGCTAGAGAATTATGCCAGTACAGAAATGTCTGGCGACAAATAGTTTATAAAAAGAGTGTCAGGAGAATGAATGACGCCTGAAAGAAAAGACCTTGGATACTAATGGGCCCGAGTGGGGAACCTCACATGACGACCTTGTGAGGCTCTTGACTTGGGGTGATTCAAAAAAATCTATACCTCCTTCCTCACATTACACGTTTCTTCACCGAGCGAGTCACGCCTACCCCGAAAGGGAAATGGCTTAATGATATAATAATAATAATATGCCGGAAACTATATTTTGTCTCAGTGCTAAAAAAAACTAATGCTATGGATGCGCGATAGGGAAAACTTTGGACTTGAAACCCAGGTTTTCTTACTGGTTATATACAATGATAACCCAACCGACAATAGCGTATGTATTAATGATCTGGTTGCCCAGAACTAAACTAATCAGTGCTATGAAATAACTGAAGAACCTTCGAAGGGTTTTCTGTTTGGCTATTACTATTTTTATGAAAACAGCATCAACATCATTTCTTGAGGTCATCCTGGACATGCGGCCGTTGCAGCTTTTCGTAAGAAAGTTTGTGGCAGCGGAGGTCTATAGACTCCAGTAGGGAAAACCTTATTGATGCTGTGGTGACAGATCTAAATGATATCAGTGAATACTATGCGAGGATACTTCTCTCGCTATGGAAACTGCTGTTATGTTGAGAAAACTATTCTTCATGAAACCCTTCAAGGTCATCTTCCCTCGAAGGGAAGAATTGTATGATAAAGAAAGAAGGAGATAATTATTTGTACTAGGCGGTGTCGTTTGGTACATATACGGCTCTAAAGACTTCTTGTGAAGCTATGAATCTATGGGAAGGAAAACAGGGATGAGCAGAGTCTGTGCCGAAATATTGCATTTCTTTGTGTCACATAAAAATGAAACGCCTCTTTTAATAGAGATAAATTTAGTACTAATAGAGAATGCTGGTTGTAGATTTCTAATGTAGAATTCTAATGTTTTTGAATCATACAACCTTAAAGTTGGGTAACCTTTCAATGTGCAAAAATCATAGTCCGCAATATTAAGGTTGAAGACTCTAGCAGATCAGTAAATGCCGTAGGGTTCCATATGAATAAAATGCGTCTATTCATAGGCATGAGTATATCAGAAGTAAAAAATTATGATTGTAGTGCCTGATAGTTATGAATTATATAATCTTAAAATGTGTAAAATGTCATTAACTCGCAAACATCCTTCATCGCGATCTGAGAATCAAAAATTAATCTACTTATAATTTTAATAAAATACTGACCATCTGTAGTAACACGGACTCGCCCTCGAAGCAGAAAAGGTAATGAACCGTCTATGGGGTTTCCTGATTGTGAGCTTAATTCTGTAAAAGGACAAGAGAAATGTATCAATTTTAGTAAATTATCAATTTTTCATATTGACTTGCCACAGAAAAAAAGAAGTGTATTCTTTGCCCTCATTCCAGAGTAATCTTCACCTACAACAAAAATTACCTTCACGTGGCAAGATTTACTATCTTCTTTTATTCTGATAGAAACAACTTTAATTTGAACCACTAGAAGATCACACGCAAAGAAAATTCACTTCGGTTCTTTCTGTGTCTATGTGTAATTTTTTTCACGTCGCATGACAGGATAAGCCGATTTTAGTATCGAAATGGGATTTGGCTCTTATTCAGGGTACATGATTATTTGATGGTGAAAAAAATCCCACCAAATGCGCTTATTCCAGACAACGTCTATTTTATCAGGGTTTCGTAGGCTTGCGCAGAAACCCAAGAGAAACCCAGAGAATTAGAGAAAGTGAGGGGAAACGAGGAGAAGGGAATCAGGGGAAGGGAGAGAACGTGAGAGGAAGGGAAGTAGAGGAAGTAACGGAAAATGAGGAAAAGGAAAGTTACGCAAAATGAGAAGGGGGAAATTAGGGGCAGTAAGGGGAGGGAAATTAGAGGTAATGAGTAGAGGGCAAGTAGGAGGAAATAAGGAAAGAAGAAGTAGGGAAGTTAAAGAGCGAGTGCAGGGCAAGTAAGGAAAGAGAGAAAAGATGAGGGGAGGGAGGTAGGAAAAGAGATGAAAAATAAAGGGAGCAGAAGTATGAGAAGTGAGAGGAAATGAATGAAATAGAAGTATGAAAAATGAAGGAAGGGAAAGTAGGTTAAGTAATGAGGAATGGCGAGTGTAGAAGGAGGGAAAATGAGGGAACTCAAGGAGGGTAAGAGTAGGGGAAGGTAGGGGAATTAGGAGAAAATTCGGGAGGGGAATTATGAGAAGAGATGGGAATCGAGGGAAGGGCAGGTAGGGAAAGTAGGGGAAGTGAGATAAAGTAAGGAGATGGGAAGCAATGAAAGTCAGGTGGAAAGAGGAGAAAGCAATTATGTAGAGTGGGAAGTAATAATCGAAAGGAAAGTAGGAGAAATAGAGGGAAATGAAGGATTTTGAGTTGAAGCCATTGAAGGGATATTGATATTTACAATTTATCGATATTATCTGTTTCGCCTTTACCGGCGAAGTCGATCCCTCTAGTGGTAGGTAAAATAACTATGATGTCAATTTTTTAATTTAAATCAAATCAAACGATCTCGAGTTCAATGCAGGCACGCCTTGATAGTAATTTTGTATTTTATTTCAATTAACTTATAATTGTTGATATTATGGGATCCAAGCACCCTTTATTACATCCGAAACTGAGAAACTTTCCACACTTTTGTTCCTTCAATGATCTTATCGGAACCGATGATCGAGCAATTCTTTTTTTGGAAGAAGTAGGTTGAAATCCCATCCAAATCGTCAACACCTCCAACATGCTGCGATTTGCCAATGAAGTTTGAACTAAATAAAGAGAAAAAGTTAGGATGGCTTTGGCGATGTTCTTCAGAAGGCTCGAAAAAGAAAAATTCAAAACAGTGTCGGCGGGTAGAAAACCCATCAATAGGTACTTTTTTGATGGATCATGTTGTCGAATTAAAATTCGTGAAGTTCTTGCTATACTTATAGCTTTTATCGGAAAAATGAAAGTGACAGAAGTCTATACTCAATTACTTGGATGGCGTCAACATGAAGATGGTGAGGAGTTAAGTAAATCAACTGTAGTTGACTATTACAGCTATTGTCGCGAGATAGCTGAAGGTGTTTCACCTCATTGCGAAATTTGTCTTGGAGGAGATGGGAAAACTGGACAAGCCGATGAAACGTTTCTGACGAAACGTAAGTATCACAGGGGACGACTTACTAAGCAGATGACAATTACTGTCTTTGGATTGTACTGCAAAGAATATAAAGAGGGACTTTTTTTAAAGATAATTCTAAAAGTGAAGCAAGCTTGTGGCCATATATAAATAAGTATTTCCAAGAGAGAACAAATCGGATATGTACTGATGGAGGAACGCAGTATATTGCTGTGGAGAAGATTCTTGGTGAAAGGACAGTTCACTTAAGGACCAATCATAGTATTGGACAGTATGTTGATAGCTCCAATCAACACTCAAATTACTGCAACAATATCTGGCTTTATTTTACTACCGGCTAAATGTTCTTGAGAAGATTTACAAGAACGATTTAGGTTCCCAAATCCAGCAATTTCTGGAAGACATGAAAAAAGTCTATCCGGGGATAGATAACGGTGACAGACGCCAAGGATTGGAATTAAAAGGAATTGATCCAACAACCGTCGAATCCAAAGATTTAGAAGAACATGTACCAGTAAAACATCCGCGGCTTACGACCATTGAAGAAGATATAGAAAACGCCAGCGATGAAGATGATGAAGAAAAACTTGATCCTGACTTTAATCCTGATGATAATTTTTGAAGATCTCAGATACTAGTGAGGTAAATTCAGCAAAAAATATAAATCATTTTGCTTGTAGAATACAAAAAAATCGAGATTGAAAAAGTTGAAAAAGGGGTAGGGGTGTGACCTCACATTATTTCTGTGACCAGTCACAGGGGTGCCTTCCCGTCCCAGGAGGCGTTGGAAAAGGGAAATGGGTGTGACCTTACATGATTTCTGTGAGCAGTCACAGGGGTGCCTTCCCGCCCCCACAAAGCGTTGGAAAAGAGGTAGGGGTGTAACCTTACATTATTTTTGTGACCAGTCACAGGGGTGCATTCCCGCCCCCATGAGGCGTTGGAAAAGGGGTAGGGGTGTGACCTCACATTATTTCTGTGACTAGTCACAGGGGTGTCTTCCCGCCCTCACGAAGCGTTGGAAAAGAAGTAGGGGTGTTACCTTACATTATTTTTGTGACCAGTGGCAGGTGTGCCTTCCCGCCCCCAGGAGACGTTGGAAAAGGGGAAGGGGTGTGACCTTACATGATTTGTGTGACCAGTCACAGGGGTGCCTTCCCGCCCTCACGAAGCGTTGGAAAAGGGGTGGGAGTGTTACCTTACCTTATTTTTGTGACCAGTCACAGGGGTGCCTTCCCGTACCCCGCTAGACATTGGAAAGGGATAGGGGTGAGACCGGTATTATTCGATTATTCAATTTAACAGAAAAAATCGATATCTCGAAAACTATTCCAGTTATCGGTTTACAAATTTCAGATCCGTGTTTTTTGCAAAAAATCCTATCGAAATCGATATTTGAAAATTATATTAATCAAAAATAAAAGTCAATAATTTTAACATAAAAAATCGAAAACTATTCGAGATATCGATTTAAAAATTTCAGATTCGTGTTTTTCACCAAAAATCCTATAGGAATCCACATCAAAACTTTGTCGTCAGGGATATCGTAATCTCACCCTTTTTTTGTAGCCTATTTTTCCCATAAATTATTTTTATTTAGTTGCGATTCAAGTAACGAATCACTGCCAATGCCCAAAAGCCATTTTCATTCACTTATTTGTTCCTAACAATGCCAATAAATTTTGAAACATTTGGGTTGCTACTGAACATCTTTTTTGGATAGTTTCTTCATGCTTTCTAGGTATTTTTGAATGAAGAGCGATAAAAATGTATCTCTTTTGTTGGAGATGTTATCTGTTTTGGTTGAAAGTACAACTGTTTGGTTAACAATTTAATCTATTTTGGCTTCAGATTCAACTATTGTGTTAATAATTCATCTTTTCTGGTTGAACTCAATTCTTTTTTAATAAAAATATTTTTTTCAAGTAAATGTTAAATTATTAATTGAAAATTCATAATTTTTGTTAAATTCGACTGTTTTTTATTTCAAATTAGAATCGTTTCCTGGTTGAAATATTACCTATTATATTTTTTGTTAAAAATTAATCTTTTTCAATTGAAAATTCAACTACTTGGTTGAAACTCAAACTTCTTTGTTAAAAATGTATTCTTTTTTTTATGGGTTATAATTTTAGTTACACATTTAACTATTTTGTAGGGAATTCAATTATTTTGTTAAAAATCAACAATTTTGTTGAAAATTTAATTATTTTTTTGTAAATTTAACTGTTTTGTTGAATATTCTCCTTTTTTATAGGAAATTCGTCCTTGTGTATTATTAATTCAACCCTCTTGTAATTAATTTCCTCGTTAAAATAAAAACTTTTTTTTTTGCTTGCACAAATTCGATCATTCAGTTGAAACTTTATCTTTGGAAGTCAAAAATTCTCCTATGTGGTTAAAAATTCACATATGTTGTTGAAAATTCAACTATTGCGTCAGAAATTAATATTTTCATTTACAAATTGTACAGCATAGTTAAAAATTCGTCTTTTTTAACTGAAAATTCATCGCTTTTGTGAGTAAAGTTTTTAGTTGAAAATTAGAGCAGAACCGCCAATAGCAAACTGGTGAGAAAAAAAAGGGGCAATTAGATATTTTGGAGAGGAATGCGAAGGTGTTTTTCGGATTTCAGATCGAACGCTCAGCTTGTTTATAACAATTTCAGCACGTGAAAAAATAATGTAATTGTTTTAAAAATTGTTAAAAAAGGCGTACCTTGGTATTCCAAGACTTCTATAGCAATGTAGGTTTGGACACGCTTGGCAATTGTTGTAAAAAGTTAACCAAATTTCATTAAAATTGTATTTGTTTAAACGTCAAAAAACAATGAAGAAACTAATTGTAATGATTTTAAAACGAAATGCCACATAAGTTCACTGCGCATCTGAAAGCAACTTTAGTGCGCAATTGAAGATGCAACAGAAGTCTACTGCGCAGCTAGAAATGCAAGTTACCTCTAGTGCGCAACCACAAATGTCGCAGAATTTTACTGCGGATCCGGAAGTGTAATCTAGCTTCAGTACGCAACTGAAAATACTACAGAAGTCAACGGCGCAACCGGAAGTACAGCCTAGGTTTCATGCGCCAGTAAAAATGAAACACAAGTCTACTACGCAGCCTGCAATGCGACATATTTCTAATGTGCAACCAGAAATACCACACTTCGAAATCTTGAATTTGACCAATTTCCGGCAGAGTTATCAATAGTGATGGACAGATCCGCCTCGAACTCCTTACGACCCCCCCCCCTGGAGTGAGAATTCGTAATATTTTCCGGACCGCCTTCCCCCAAAAAAGTCTCGCGTAATTGATGGCTGCCCCTTAATAAAATGATTAAAATTTCACAATAATTATTGAACATTATGGTCTTTTTTACTTACCGATAGAGTTAAATAAGAGTACTGAGATTATAAAAACAGTAGAAATAGTGGTTCCCATTATAACAACTTGAAGAAATCTGTTCCTCGAAAAATAAATTAGAACAAAGTTCCTGATGAATACGGAAAGAAAGAAGGGATTTGACAATATACACAAGAAGTTATCTAGTTTACTCATAAAATCCTAGGTAAGCTAAAGGGACACAGTATAAGAATATTTCCCTTGATTGCGTCAATAGTTTTTCAAAGGCATACATACTGCATGGTCATGAAAAATTGATCTATTTGTTAATATTTCGTAAACTGTTAAAAAAATCATTAACGTTGAAGGGCTTTAAAGAAACTGATTGTATTGAATCCAAAAATAAATTTCGTGTACTTGATATATGTGTATATAATTTGAAAAAAAAGGTTAAACTACCACCGCAGGGTTCCACTGGGAGCCACTGCCATCTAAAAATGAGATTAACTTCCAGTAGAACCACGGCAAATCATACCCTCGTGTTTCTTGAGGACACGTAGCGACCCAAGGATTACAGCTTTCTGCATACATCTCGCAAGTGCCTTGGCATATTTTTGGCACGCGGGTCTGACTTGAAGGTTACGAACCAGTGATAGTGTCGCACCACCGAGAGCAGCAATCAAAAGGACAATTACTTCCACTGGATATTTTGGGTACAGTCGTTGCAGCTCCCTTCTAAGGTTCTGATACCTCTCCTCCTTTTCCTTCTCCTTGGCAGTGATGCTGTAGTTTGTCATAGTATTGGAATTACAAAATTGCAATACATGTATTGTAAGTGCTGTAAAACGTGAAGTTACCGTCGAGCATACCAATACATGTATTGTAGCGTTTATAAGTCGAACATGGACTTCATGGAATTTACGGAATTCGCAGGGTTTATGAAATTTTAGGAATTTACGAAATTAAAGGAATTCACGGAATTTATAGAATTCAGGGAATTTATGCAATTCACGGACTTCGTGGAATTCACGGAATCCATGGAATTCGTTGAACCCATGGAATTCGTGGAATCCACGGAATTCATGGAATTCACAGAATTCATAGAATTCACGGAATTCGTGGAATTCATGGAATTCGCGGAAGCCACTGAATTTATGAAATTCACGGCACTGAATGAATTTATGAAATTCACGTAAATCATGGAATTCACTGAATTAATTGAATCCAAGAAATTCACCGAATTAATGGAATTCACAGTATTTATGGAGTATATGGAATTCAAGGAATTGACGGAATTTCTGGAATTCGCGGCATTCACGGAATTCATGGAATTCAAGGTGATCAAGAAATTCGTGGCATCCAAGTAAATCACGAAATTCACGAAATTCACTGAATTAACGACATTTATGTAGTTCGCGGAATTCATGAAATTCACTGAATTTATGGAATTCACTAAATTTATGGAATTCTCGGAATTCGCGTTCCCTGAATTCTTTGAATTGATTAAATTCCATGAATTAATTAAATTCTACGACTTCCTTGGATTCATTGAATTCCGTGAATTGATTGAATTCAGTGAATTCATTGAATTCCGTGAATTGATTGAATTCTGTGAATTGATTGAATTCCGTGAATTGATTAAATTCCACGAATTCCTCGAATTTGCAGAATTCCTTGAATTTCGTGAATTTCATTAATTCCGTGATTTCCATGAATTCCGTGAATTCCATAAATTCAGTGAATTTCATGAATTCCGTTAATTCCATGAATTTCGTGAATTCCATGCATTCCGTGAATTCCATGAATTCCGTGAATTCCATGAATACCATGAATTCCATGAATTCCTTGCATTCCATGAATTTTGAGAATCCCATCCATTTCGTGAATTCCATCAATTCCATTATTTCCGTGAATTCCTTGAATTCTATGAATTCTGCCAATTCTGTGATATCCTTCAATTCCGTGAGATCCTTGAATTTTATTAATTCTGTGAATTACGTGAATACTTTGAATTCCATGAATTCCACGAATGCCAATAATTCCATGAATTTTTCGAATTCTTTGAATTCCATGAATTCCACGAATTCCAATAATTCCATGAAGTCTTCGAATTCTTTGAATTCCGTGAATTCAACGAATTCCATGAATTCTATGAATTCCGTCAATTTTGTGATTTCCTTTAATTCCGTGAAATCTGCAAATTCGAGGAATTCGTGGAATTCAAGGAATTCACGAAATTCACTGAATTAAAGAAATTTATGGAATTCGCGGAATTAATTGAATGACCGAAATTTTTGGAATTCGCGTAATTCACTGAATTCATGAAATTCACTGAATTTATGGAATTCACTGAATTTATGGAATTCTCGGAATTCACTGAAGTTAAGCAGCGTTGGACGCGGTTAGTACTTGGATGGGTGACCATTCAAGAATACTGAGTGCTGTTGGCACATCGTGGGTGTGGTGAGCCCACACTTGTAGTTATTTATAACTACAAGAAACTATCCACCTAGAAACACTACCCGAATCGGGTAGTGTCACGCCTACCCTGAAAGGGAAATGGCTTAATGGTATACAATCACGTTCCCTGAATTCCGTGAATCCATTAAATTCCATGAATTCCGTGAATTCATTAAATTCCACGACTTCCTTGGATTCATTGAATTCGGTGAATTGATTGCATTCTGTGAATTCATTGAATTCAGTGAATTGATTGAATTCCGTGATTTCCATGAATTTCGTGATTTCCCTGAATTCTGTGATTTCCATTATTTCCGTGAATTCCTTGAATTCTATGAATTCTGACAATTCCGCGATTTCCTTCAATTCTGTGAAATCCTTGAATTTTATTAATTCTGTGAATTCTTTGAATTCCATGAATTCCACGAATTCCATTAATTCCATGAATTCCTTGAATTCTATGAATTCCGCCAATTTTTTCCGTGAAATCCTTGATTCACATGAATTCCTTAAATTCCGTGAATTCTGTGAAATTCGTGAATTCCATGAATTCCGTGAATTCCATAAATTCTGTGAATTTCATAAATTCCGTGAATTCTATAAATTCCGTGAATTCTGTAAATTTCGTGAATTCCTTGCATTCCATGAATCCCGTAAATTCCGTGAATTCTGTGAAATACTTGAGTTCCGTGAATTCCATGAATTTCGAGAATTCAATTAATTCCGGCAATTCCATGAATGTCCTGAGAAATGATTTACATATTTTTTTAATTTTTCGGTTTAACAGGTGTCGAGATATCCAGCCGCCAATATGATACAGAAGTGTTACTGGCTAGTGGACTTGTATAGTAAAATTCCAATTCATGCGAGGTACCATACCAATAGCAGCATTTGGAAACTACAACATTTTGTATTGTAGCGTTACCTTTCGTTTCGGAAATAAATTTCCAATACATTTATTGGAAGTTTCCAACTGAAATTTTTAATAGTGTAGATAGAGTAATGCACTTTCCTCACTTCTCATGTTGAAATTCAGGCCAAGAGTCTTGGCCGCCTGTTCCACGACTTTGTAAAGGAATGCTGCTTTGCCAATAATCTCGTGTTTCCTGACCATTTCTAGGAAAGGATCTCAGCCATTTGCAACGATGTAGTTGATAGTTGATAGTTGTAATGTAGGCGGGGGGGGGGGGGGGGGGTGGCCCGTGAGGTCCCACCCCTGGCGCTCAAGCTATAAAGCCTATTGTGCCATACCCGTGTTTATTCTCGGGGCAGTACTACGAATCCGGCCATCCTTCACCGAGTGTTTTTTTGGATCTCGGTGGGTTTTCGTTGTTATCAACGTTCTGAGATTATACCTCTCAAGTGCCAGGCATACCTATCGCATAGTAAATGACGCCCTCCTTTGTTTGATCAGCCAAAGTGATCCTCACTCACTCTGCCATTCGGCAGCCTCCCTATCAGGCTAGGGTGTACGGAGCGATCCCTCTGAGGTCATCAGGTAGATGCATAGATTCGAAGCACTGCCCTGGTGTGTCATGTAAGTGTATGTGTGTGTGTTCATTACTCGAAATCGGCCAGCGACCATCGAGCGTGGTGCCTCCTATAGGATTCCCCAAACGCAAGAAGGACGCTGACTCATTTTCGAGCCTTCACAGAATCGGCTTCGACCTCCAAGGCTAGTCCCCTCGACATGGAGCCCCACCTTGGAACGATACCAGCTTTTTCTGAGGGGACCTACAGTTTAAATTGGGTTTCGAACCACCGAAGCCACGGTAGAAGTACATAGAAAAATTTCCATTGGTACCCGGCTCAGGGATCGAACCCCAGACCTCCTGCATGGAAGTCCGACGCGCTATCGTCTGAGCCACCGAGGCTTCTTGCAACGATGTAAGCTGTACTCAGAAAAATTCGGTTACGAAGACATTGGAGATTCCAAAGTCCGAGTCAGCCTTGACGGCGTGATATGTGTAATCGCGGAACGGAAGAGTTGATATGCTAGCACTTATGCATATGCATGATCTTACGCGTGTAGATATCAAGAACCGTAAGCTTGTCCTTCGTCCATTGAATCGCCCCAAACTAGTAGAGTAGTAAAAGGTGCTCGGGGTGTGAATGACACGCTCTGCAGCTATCATCGTGAATGTCTAGGCCTAAAATGTGGCGACGGTATACCAAAGTTTGTTCGCTTAACCCTTTGAGGTCATCCAGAGGTCATTTCGAGGTCACGTCAAGGTCATACTGAGCTGAAACGGTCAGAAAAATGTGAGAAAAATCCTATATGGGGTTTTGGGGGTCGCCGAGTCCAAATCTGGGGTTCTCTTAACCCTGTGAGGTCACTCAGAGGTCATTTCAAGGTCACATCAAGGTCATACTGAGACGAAAGTGTTAGAAAAATGTGAGAAAAATCCTATTGAGGTTTTGGGGGTCGCCGAGTCCGAATCTGGGGACCGAATCTGAAGAGAGACACAAGTGAAACACATGAAAGAAAAGCAATTAAAAGATAATTTAATACTAAGCGTAACGTTTTTACGCCAAACACTATTGGTGATAACGAAAAAATTTAAAATAGGAAGCATAGATGCCCGAAATATTAGGATATAGGATTTTTCTCACATTTTTCTAACACTTTCGTCTCAGTATGACCTTGACGTGACCTTGAAATGACCTCTGGGTGACCTCACAGGGTTGAGCGAATCCCAGATTCTGACTCAACGACCCCCAAAATATTTAGCCAGTTTTTCTCACTTTGACCTTGAAATGACCTTGGACCAGACGTGGTAGATTATTATTATTTTTGCTTATATGTATTATTATTATTGCTTATAATATTCTCTTCTCTTAATGGTACAAAATTGCGGTTTTTTATGAAATATTCAACTATTTGTCTATTTATCACTTGGAGTGACTTAATAATTATTTGATTTGAGCAAAAATAGTCGTTTATAACTAATTTCTCTTAGATAAGTGCTAGAAAGTTGGGGTATCTTCTGAAATGTCTGGAGGGGGGCTGATATCAAAATATGCTCAATTCCAAATTTTTCTTTTACGTTTTGCAATACATTACTTGTTGTCATTAAAAAAAAAAAATTTACAAGTCATTGACACACCTAAAAAAAACATTTTTGGTAACTTGCATTAGTTATTACCTCACTAAGTGAAAACTGGACCAAAATTTAAGAGTTCAGAAGAAACCGCAACTTTTTGGCTATTTCAGAATAAAGTTCAACTATGTTGCGTTGATAAAGAAGATAGTAATGAACAACAATAATTTGTTTAAATAATTATTATTTTTGCTTAATTGAAAGATTTATTAACTCATCCTATGTGAAAAGTAGACAAATAGTTGTAAAATTAAAACAAAAATGCGATTTTCTAGAATTATTTTAAGAGTACATTTTTAACAATAATGATAAATTGTTTAAACAATTATTCTTGTCAAAATAATCAAATATTAACTATACAATTAAAATAACCTCCTTTAGGCACTCGAATTCATACTTTTTTAAGTTGATACTTACTCAAGGCAAATAACTTATCAAAAATTTGCGAAATAATTTCAATTTTCTACGGAAAATGAGGAACAGATGAAACCGAAAAAATTTATAAGTCGAAAACAGAACCCATATTGATCCATCGTGATTTTAAAAATGTAAAAAATTCTTATCTTTCTTAACTTTGTTGAAACAATTAGCTGGCAATATTATGACAATGAAAAAAGACTACATCACGCTAAGAATTTCTCAATATGGCCTTCTTATCGTTTCAATAGACTTAAAAATGTAACACCATCGTGTCGTTTTATTAAACTTTTATATTTTTCACGTTTTCTATGTTCATTACTGTTTTAAAATTATAATATTAAATTATAATTTTTTTTTCACCAAGTAATTTCCTACTAATAATGAATGCTTTGCGGGGTGAAAACTTCATTTTCAAAATTCCCAGATTTTTCCTTGACCCATATTTCATTTTCCCTGACCATTAACATTAAAATACCAGCATTTTATTCTTGTAATATTTTTAGCATAGGCTCTTTTATAAATAAAATAAAACAATAATTCAGATACAAATAAAATTTTTTTGAATTTATTTACTTATTATACACAAAAAGAAAAAAGACTTTTCTACCATCAAATATTACTTTCAAAAATAAAAATTGAATTTTTAACATGAAAAGATGAATTCTCAACAAAGAAGTGTAATAGTTGCTATTTCGACCAGAGAAGATGAAATTTAATTAAATGAAAAATTAATTATGAATCCAAAAAGACGAATTTTCAACAAATAAATATTTTTCAGTCATGAAAGAAAAAAAGTTTCATCGAAATTATTAAACCTTCAAGCCAAAGGACGAATTTTCTGTACAGAAATTGAATTTTCAACCGGAAAATATGAATTTTCAGTAAAAAAAATAATTTTCAACAAATTGGTTCAATTTTTAATCAAAAAGATAAACCTTTATGGAAAATACAACAAAATTTTTAACAAGTGGTTCAACCCACGCAGTTAAATTTTCAATTGAAACAAAAATGTAAAAAATAGTTAAACTTTCAACCAAAGAGATTAATTTTCCACTAAAAATATGAATCTTCAAGAAAAAATGATTTCTCAACAAACTGGTCCAACCAACATTTTCAAACGAAATAGTTAAATCCTCAAACAATGAAGAATAATTTTCAACCAAATATTGCATTTTTATCCAAGAAAAATGTAATTTTTACTGAAACGGATGAATTTTTTAATCAAAAAGACAAATTTTCAAAATAAATATTTGAATTTTCATCCAAAAATGACTTTAGTTTGACTTTTCAAAATATGAGTTTTAAATTAAAAAGATAAATTATCAAAAAACAAAGTTTTTATCAAAAAAAAGTTTCAGTTTGACTTGTCAACACCAAAATGTTAAATTTAAAGAAGAAGTAAATTTTCCATGAAGATACTTGAAGCTTACCCCCAAAAATAAGAATTTTTAACAAAACAATTGAATTTTCAACCAAGAAGGATGACTATTTAAAAAAAAATTATTAAATATTCATCCAAAAAATGCAACTTCTTCCAAAAAATGCCTATCTTGATCTATTATTGTAGTTCACAAATGCCTATCTTTTTCTATCACTGACCTATCCCTTGTTGTAAAATTACCTATCGCTTTCTATCAATGATTCTATCCGCCGCGTAGAACGACTAGGATTCAGAAGGATAGGGCTATCTTATATTTCAGAAAAGACAGAAAAGGATTCAATTAGATAGGAAAATAGGAATTAAAAAGGATAGATGAAATTATGGATTGCCTCATGGATGGAAAAGGATAGAGATGGATGAGCAGAGGAATCATTTAGATAGAAAGACTGGAATTGAAGAAGATAGGGCTACCTTATATTTCAGATAATATAGAAATGTATTCGCTGGGATAGGATGACAGGGATTGAAAATAGTAAACAAAATTTTGAATTGCCTAATGGATAGAAAAGGATAGAGGTGGATAAGCGAAGAATTCATGTCGATAGAAACTTTGGGATTCAGAAGATAGGGCTACCTTATATTTTAGAAAATATAGAAAAGGATTTAATTAGATAGAAAAAGACGGATTTAAAAGGATAGACGAAATTTGGGATTGCCTCATGGATGGAAAAGGATAGAGATGGATAAACAGAGGATATATTTAGAGAGAAAGACTGCGATTCCAGGAGATAGGGTTACCTTATATTTCAGAAAATATAGAAATGGATTCGTTCGGATACGAAGACAGGGATTAAAAATGTTGAACAAATGGATTTCTATATGGATAGAAAAGGATAGAGATGG